>PJEM01006594.1:0-10455 GCA_004023845.1 Helogale parvula | reverse complement strand
TGGAGATAGGGAGGAAGGTTCAGAAAGACGGAAAGATGTGGATATCAGTGATGTGGATGTCAGTACCTGTCAGTGACCAAGTAGGGATGGAGAACTGGGGTCACTAAAAGAGAGTCTGAGGAGTGCTGGAGGGTGGCCAGCCCAGAGAGACACTAAATTCAGCTCTATGCAAGTAGTGAACAGCTGTCTACTGTGTGGAGTCACGTTAGCCTGGGTGTTGAATCCTAGCTCCACCAATATAGCTGCGTGATCTTGAGCAAGTTACTTAACCCCTCTGTGTCCAGATTTCTTATTAATAATAACTAATACTTAAATAGCATTTATTATGTGCCAGGAGTTGTACATACATACCCATGAACCTGTGATATAGATAATATTGTTACCCCTCATTTTATAGATGACTGCTGGATAAAATGAGAATGATAGCTCAAAGAGCTGTTGAAGAATGAAATGAGCTATACATGTAAAGCACTTAGGTGCTTGTCATTAATGCTCAATATTTCTCTTATTTGTCATTACTATTGTTTAACTTGAAGGGGGATGCTGAGAACCTGAGTTGTCAAGCAGCCAGTGGGGAAAGCTGAGGGCTGGGCAGCGTGTTCCTGGGGCCCTCAGTTGACCCACCTTCTCCATCCCTCATCTCACAGGCCTGTCAGTTCTGGAAGGAGATGAATGTGGGTGTGGTAGCAGCTCTGTGACTCCTTATGGCTGCCACCACGGGGACACCAGCCACTACCCCATCAAATGAAGGGGTGGGACCAGGATGGTGGAGTATCCCTTCCCCTTCAGCCTTCCTTTTTCCTCTCCAAAACAGACTCATTCCCAGACTCAGCCTTCCCATTCAGTTAGCTGGGACTATTTCCTGTGGTGGAGTCCTGGGGCCACCAGCCCATTCAGGTCTCCTTCACCAACAGTGCAAGGGGAAGTTCCTGGTCAGTCACCAAGTAGGAGGCTGAGGTGCCTCCACCAGCCTGCCATTTGGACCTAACTTCTCTGAAGCAGTTTTCTCATCTGTAGAAGGAAGGACCAGAGAGAGATGGTAGGTATGGGCAGTTGGAACCTTTGTCACTCACACTTTCTTCCCATTTCCACCCTCTTCCTCAGAGATCCTTGTAGCTAAGGACGCTTTGGGCATCCCATGTGCAGGATGGGGGAGCTCTTCCTCCATAGCTTCTTCCAGATGGAGCCCCCTTGGGCTGACTCCTGGCCCTCCCAACACCTCAAGTCCTCTCACTTTGGGACAGGTGAAGAGCCCTGCTCTGTGATGCCTTCTTAGACCACTCTGAGTGGACAAAGGACACAATTCTTGCTAAATAAAACACCACCCCCTCCACGTGTCTCCTAGCTACTGTGTATTTGTCAAAGCACATGTGCTTTGCCATTATGCAGGCACCAGCCAAGTCTGGTCTGCTTATCAGGTGTGTGACCTTGGGCAAGTCACTTCCCTAATCTGAGACTGTTTATTCTCCTTAGTAAATTGAAGCTAACATTGCTAATCTCATAGGTTATAACAAGGTAAGGCATTTAGCATATTCTTTGGTATGTAGAAATCCTCAAACATTAGAAATTAGCAGGGTTATTTTGTGACTGACCTCTTAGACACAACAACCTCTACTCACAGATCAACTTGACCCTTTACTTACCCCCCAGTTCCTCTAACTCACATGCATGGGTCCTCTGGAGGAAGTTGTGACTAAAAGAGAAGGATGGATGTTTATTTATGCAACTAAAGCAGAGATTCTGAATCTTAACACTGCTGACATGTTGGGCTCTTTGTTGCAGATTGGGAGCTGTCCTGAGCATTATGTATTATGTTGAATAGCACCTCTGGCCTCTATCCACTATCTAGTAACACTCCCTCCAAATTGTGACAAGAATATCTCTAGGGGCACCTGGGTGACTTAGTTGGCTGAGCGTCCAACTCTTGATTTCAGCTCAGAACACTGGGCTTTTTGGGGGAAAAGGTGGGGTTGGGGACTAGTGGAAAAGGGAGTTGCTAGTCACTCCAGGTCCAGATGGAGCTGCAGGAGAAGACCTGCTGCTCTCTTAGTTCCTCCATCTTGCAGGGTGCATTGCCTGGGAGGCAGGCCGCCCAGTTCTGAGTAGTCAGTCTTTGGCCTGACTCCATGGAGCCTTATTAATTTCCCATTAATCACATTAATAAGAAGTTGGCCTGTTCTCTTCTCACTCATTTCAGCCCTGCCTTAGGGCTTAGGGACAAGTCATACCAAGTAATGAGAGCAACTCATATGTTCTGTCCCTCTGGTCCTCCCATGAGTCCCACTGCCCTGAGTCCCTGGCTTCTTGACCTTTAGATCTTGCCCACTCCTTCTGCCTGCTCTACTTCCCCCAGAAAGACAGTAGACAGTCCAGGCACCCACTCCATCCAGCTGAGTAGTAAGTGCTTACTGATTGTCTACTGTGTGCCAGGTACTGTCTCAGGTGACAGGGAAAGCAGTAGTGGTCAGGACAAAGACCGCCTGCAGGGTGCTTACTTTCCATGAGAGGAGACACACTGAACAAATCAAGTGAGCCATAGAGAGGTGGTGACTTGGGCACCTCTCTCTCCTTGACCCCAGTAGTCTATTTCCCACTGCAACTCCAGCCCCAGGTACTGGGAGTCCAGTGAATGCATTTTGACAGTCTTCTGAACTAATGATTGCTCTAGGCAAGGAATCAGGAGGAAGGAAAGAGGAAGACTCCAAGAGATTCTTGAAGTGAGATGTCTGCATTTCTATGTAGGGGTGGATAGGGGCTTGGAGGCAAAGTGATGGTTGCTGGGCTGAAGGCAGAGCCCCTGTATACCAGGCATCTCCACCAAAGAGCTCAGCCTCCATTCCTGTCTGCATCCCTGGCGAGATGTGTGATGTCAGGTCCTGGGCTTCTATATCAGTCTTGTAGCTTGTCTCTGTCACTATCCTCACTGTATCCACATCTCGAGTCATCTCTGGACATCTGGAAGCACCTGTCTCTGCAGTAGTGGGCCATGTGAGGTCTTTCCCCTTCTTTGCTCTTTCACCTGATACTCATGGATGACTCCACCCATTGCAAAAAGAGTGAATATGTGTGAGTAAGGGGTGTGGAAAGCAAGGCTGACGTGAGAGAAGCCGAAGGGCAAATGTGAACCTGGAGAAGAACCAGAATGTGAATCTCCTCCCAGAACCTAAGCACCCAGTCATCCCCCACTCTGCCTCACTCATCAGAGCTTAGTCCTTCTAGAATCCAGCCATCTGCTCCTTATCTCTGCAGAGCCCTGGAGGCTGCCCTGACCCAGTCCCCTCTCCCTCCGCTGGGGCTGGGTCAGGAATCTGCTTATTCCGTGTTCCTTTTCCTAGATACCACCTATTCCGCAGGTGCCCAGGTACTTGGCTCCATGACACAGCAGCTGCGGTCTCCCGTTATCAGGGCACCCCTGTGAGGTGGGGCAGTTCCATTTGTTTAAGGTTGAGACCTGGGGGGCCCCAGCCCCCGTGACGTCAAACATGGACCCATATAAGCTGAGAGGACCCCAGGCATGGCCCAAGCAGCTGTCCAACTCCAACATGGCCCAGCCAACCCACTGCATCCGCTCCACCTTTGGCTTCCACTGCTGCCTCCTCTTCCTTCTAGCTTCTCAGGAGGCAGGTAAGATGCCTTCAGAGGCAAAAGGGTCACCATAACATGGGGAGACAGAAGACAGAGAGGGATTGTTTCTTAGCATCTATAGGGCTGAATGACCAATCATAGAAATGAATAGCAGGTGACTGTGTGGTGGGAAGGGGTGTGGGTACAGGGTTGTTGCATACAGTTGCCTAGGGTGTTCACTGCTCAAGTTTGCTGGCTAAGGGGCAGGTTGGAGATGAAATCCAGCCTGCGCTCTGCTTCTCAAGGCATAGCCTGAAAAGTGCACCCATCCACAGGGGGGCTGCTTCCAGTTTACATAAAGACGCTGTACAGGCTGGCAGTCCTGGGTAGGCAGCAGTGGGGACCTGACATTCACTGAGCATCTTTTATGTGCTAGGAACTCACAGGTGCTTACAGTACTTCATCTCATCCCAAGTATCCTGTTCTATGCTGACCTTGGTTCTATTCTGGACTCTGTCCCATTTAATTAGTCTGGACTTCCCTACATTTATAAGCTTAGAAGAATGACACCTGGCCAATACCAGTAGATGACGCTTACCAGGCATTTACTATGTGCTAGGCATTGTTCTAGACACTTCAGCCATATTTGCTTATTTAATCCTCATAGCAACTTGATAAGGTGTGTATGGTTTTATCTCCCATATTACAGCTGGGGAACATTCTAGAGCTTCAGTGAGAAAATGTATGTGGAAATGTTTAATGAGCACAACAGAACTTACAAGTTAAAGTGAAATCACCAAATTAGTTCACTTAGTTAAGAGATAGTTCTGTGAATGACCTCAGGGAATAGAGAGGTCAAACACAGGGGCAGTTTGGAGAGGACCTGAGTGATTTAAAGGAGGGTCTTCACAAGGTAGACACACACAAATAAATTCAGAGGGACTCTCTATATACCGGATAGGGTTATCCATGGAAATGATGTTGATGATCACAAACCAGGCCCCAGAAAGTTGTGAGTCTGGATGCTATGGACCGTATTTTGGGTAGGGTAGGCAGCAGCTTCTCCTTCTAATAGTATTTCACAGAGAGTGATATTGGAGGAAATTTCTTCTTCCCTGAGCTCAGGTCATGTTGGGGCCAGCAGGAATGGAGGCGAGGGGACCAATTGAATGGTGGCTGACAGGGACGGGGCTGAGGAATCTTCTAGCTATCTATGCTAGGTCTCAGCAGTGCACTCTGTTTGTGCTATTACTTGATGTGTCTCTCCCTACCTCAAGGGTCTGGGGATAGAGGCACCAGAGCCATCCTCAGCCTCCCAATCCTGGGTTCCTTCTCTCCTCCTTCCTGTCATGCTGCTATCCCACCTGCTGCTCTCTACCACCTTCTGTTGTGCTGCTGCCTGGGAAAAAGGATCTGTAGGTACAGAGCAGAAGGGAATGAGGCATAAATCAACTCTACACACATTAACTTTTGAGGGAGATTTGCTCTAGGGCACAGACAGGTACAGGGCAGACTTAAGATCTGAATTCCAGAATAGGACACCCTGGGCCCTGTGGGTTTTGTCTGGGGAGATGGCCTGGGTGGAATGGAGGAGAGAGCTGGGGGAAGGGCCAGGGCAATGGACACTCAGATCCTGTAGAGAGGAGCAAGTGGGTGATAGGTGAGGAGGGTGTGAGACTGGGATAAGATTGGGATGGGGTAAGGGTGGAACTGGAATATAAGGCTGGTGGGGTACATGACTATGTCCAGCAGGGAGGGAGGCCAGGAGAGAGAGGGAAGAGTGATGACTGGGGTGGATGAAGACCTTTAGTGCTCAGTTCTGATCCTTCCCCCATCATTTATGCACAGGACTAGTCAATACCGAGACTCGGTTACCTGAAGTCTGCGGCATGCAGCCTTATAACATGAGGTGCAAAAATGGGATTAAATCATCTCTGAGGGGAGCATAAATGGAGTCCTGGGGAAAATCTGAAAAGGATGTTTTCCTACAATAAATGTTATTGGATTTAACTTATCTGACAAATATGTTCGTTACAGAAAGTGAAAAATTGAAAACAATGAGAAAGAAAAGTAAAATCTAATACCCTCCAGTTACCCACTCAAGCAACTATTTGAGTATATTTCTCTTTAATCTTTTTACTCTGAGTTTCAGGTCACGTACTGAACTTGTGTTCTATAGACATTTCAATCATTTCCCCCATGTTATTGCAAACAAAGTAAGCCATATTCTAGGGACAGGACACCAAGAAACACCAGATACACTCTTTTGGGTGAGGCTGCTCTGACAGAGACTTACATCAATGAATCACTTAGCAGGATGCCACATTCTTTTCAAATAAGAGAATGAAACAGATTGAACAGACCTATGGAATTACACATATTTTTATGTTGTGGGATTTGTTTTAATTCTTTAATCCAGGCTGAGCATCCATCTGCAGTGCCTTGTGCTAAAGCCAGATTTTACTCTCTGCCTATACATCAGTGACCAAAAAAGTGATTTTTCAGGCCATTATGGTAGTCAGTGAAATGAATATCTCATGGTAAAAATTTCCTAGGGAACTAAAATTGCTACTGAGGAGAAGAGATGATCATCTCATCGAGGGGCAGGGGGGAGGGTTAGTCACTGATTTGCTCCATAACTGAGCTCAGAACCAAGGAATCCTTTGAGCTTCAACTCCAGATTTAATAACCAATGGTTCCACAATTGTGTGATATAGATCTGGAATTCTAAGATCTAGTTATCTGAATCTAGTTCTTGACTATATGGGTCCTGGGATTAAATGGCAAACTAGTATCCCAGAACTGGTGGGCTGTAGGCCTTCTTTTAACATCTCAGGGGCTCAATTACTCCACGTGGCAGATGTTACTCTTCGGTTTTCCAACTTTTGGAATTCACAGTTATATCTGCCTTTTTACTTAAAGAGTGCATAACGAGAGGTTGCATGCACTGCTTCTGAAGAGTTTTCATCAGTCTTAAGATATTCTGTTAATCACCCATTCAACAAATATGTATGAAGTGCTTCCTGTGGGCCAGATATTGTTCTAGGCTGGAGACATAGCAATGGATGAAACAAACAAAAATACCTGCTATTGTGGGAAGTATTTATTATAAATAGAAAATGATGAGTGTCATGTTGATAAAACACAGCAGAGGGAAGTGGCCCGGGAATATGGGGCTACTCTTTGGAAGAGGTGGTCAAGGCAGGCCTCAGAAGTACATGAAGCAAGTGGGTCAGGAGAGACACCTGGGGCTGCAGAAGGTCACAGGCTCAGGCTCCCCTTACTACCAGGAGAACAAGGCAACGTATGAGACTGTTTGAAAGCCTACAATTTGGATTCAACAAATGCTTTCAACCTTCTATGCTCAAGCTGGTGCAATCAACATCATTGTTATTTACAGTGGAGGACATGGAGCTTCTGAACATTTAATTGACCCAAGCAAGGATGCAAAGCTTGTGAGGGACAGAGACTGAACTCTAATCCTGTCCTCTGATTCTTTAAAGTGAGTGGAATTTGCCACTGTGCTGCTGCTGCTTATTTATTCACTTTATGGATATTTATTCATCCCCTATCACATTTAACAGTATCTGAGGTGTAGTGAGAAGCCTGACTTTGCCAATTATTTCATCATTTTGAACTTCCTTTCCTCATCTATAAAATAGTAAGATCATACACTTGTCTCACAAGTTTGTGGTGAAGATTGAATAAATAAATGTATAGACAGCATCCTTTAGGGGTTCCACAAGTGCCTGCCAGCATTTTTCCTTTTCCAACAGCTAGGCTGACCTATAGTTTGTATGGTGTAGTCTTAACCAGTAAATGCCTGGGTCTGGGAACCCAGAATGTGTGTTCCAACTCTAGCTCAAATTCTTACTTGGAGAGTATCCTTGGGGAGATTACTTAACCTCTTTGAACCTGATTTCCTCATTTATAAAAAGGGGAGAATAACAAATAATTCTCAACTTAAAAGGGCTAAATAAGCTAATACATGTCCTCATTAATAAGACTTGCCTGTCTCATAGTAAGTGTGCAAGAAAGTTGGCCATTGCTGTTGCTGTGATATTGTGTGCAGTCACCATTCCTCTGAGGTGAAACTTGAAACTCAAGTTTCTTGGCTGTAAAACAGGGAGGTTAATAGCTTCTAAGGCACCTTTTGGGGAGGTGGGAGATAAGTCGCCCTAGAAGAGAATCCAGAAAGAGAATGTCTGTAAGGCACCACATGAGCTCTTGGCGTAGAGGTGCCTGATGACTAGTAGCTATCATTGGCATTGCTGCTGAGGGAACCAAAGAATGGAACTAACATAGCAAAGTGAGGGCTTGAAAATTCACCCCTCTTTTCTCTCCTTAACCTCAAATCCTATAAGAGACTTGAGACCCTCACGCCCTTCTTGCTCCACCCACATTTCTTTCAAAGAGTTCCCCAGGCCTCTACTTTCCTTGGCAGCAGGGAGGTGGGTGGATTGTGTTTCTTTGTGATTGGGAATGGGTCCAGGTTCTGGTTGCCACCTTGAGCTAACAGAGACTGGAAATCTCGGTTATGTAACAACACTATCTCCCTCACTCTTTGGCGATCTCTTTACTAGGTATGAGAGACATCTCCTCTGTCCCCATTGGTTGTTTTTCCCACATAATTAAGGCTCATATCTGTTCATTGATAGAGGTGTTTTCTCTCACACCCTGTCCTTAAACATAGTCAGTTCCTTCCAGAATTCATTTACCTCATTCACTCATCTCAGGATCCCTAAACAGACATCTTTTTCTTTTGAGAGGGCAACCTTCATCTATCCCAGATAGCTTTTGGTGGTGAAGGGAGGGGAAGGGTCCAGTGGGGAACCATAGGGTTGGGTCATGGAATCTACTTCTCTGTGTCCAGACTAAATAGTAACACCAAAATGAAAGTCTCCCATCTCCTTCCTCTATCCATCTTCCATTCCTCTTCTATTACTCCTCCCACTCATCATCTGTGTCTATTTATTAATTCCTATGGTAAGTTCTGCCAGAATTCTTACTTTAGTCTCTAACACAGTTACATTTAAGATGGAGTTGGAATGTTATGGAAAGATAAAGATTCTGCTATTCCCTTTCTCTCAGCCCTGTCATAGAAAGGAAGTTCACTCCATAAGTACATAAACTCTAAAGGAGCATTTTTGGAACAAAATACCATCAATATCTGATCTCAAAATCTTGTGATAGAGAGGGCCCTTGATAGAGAGGGCAGGAGGTAAAGGTTGATAGACACACAAATAACTGTAAGGTCGAGTTGAAGGTAGTAGGAAAGGTTATTAACAAAGAATTTTTTTGAGCATTGAGTTGAAGCTAGATCTTATCTGCTTGGAAGGATTTTGAAAAATGCCATAAAGCCAGAAAGGTCTGAATCTGACAACTGAGGAGTGAAGATGGGGAAGAGGTGAAGTAGCCTTCTTGCTGAAGGCACAGCCTGAACAAAGGTCCAGAGACTAGAGGAGAGAATGGGGATTATAAGTCATAGTAATCTGAGGATACTGTCTGGAGAGATATATCTAGGGTAATAAAGGGACCCTTAGAGGGAGAGGTGGGCAAAGAAACAAGGAAGAACATAATGGAAGTTTCTTATTTGTCTCTTTTCTTTCACAGGTGCTATCACATTTCAAGAACTTCAGAAAACTGCTGATTCCCTAGCATCTGATCAGTTGTTCCCTCCTACTTCAGGATTTGTTTATAGTACACCCTCTGATCATACTGCTCTTCAGTCCAGCCATAGCCCTCTAGCCCTCACTAAATCTATAGAAACCCACAAGCTAAAACACACTTGCAATACTAAACACCATCTCAAGCCGATTTACAGACCCATAGACAATTCCCAAAACTCTACAAGTCATTATGAAGTTCCTCCTACTTCTGAAAAAAACTCCAGCAATCAAGGAAGAGACCCAAATGTCCGGAATGGACGGTCTATTGTTCATAATGACTCTACTAACATACATAAAGGATTGTCTGGTGTAAAATATCCAACCCTAGCACCCAAGATCAAAACAACCTGCCATACATCCAAATCACTTACAGGAACAAATAAAACTGCAACACCTTTGGGAAACATTCCTTCAGAGAGTAAAAGCACTACTTCACAGAAGACTGCAAATCCTGTCCACAACTCAGGCAATTGGGAGAGCACAGAAACACCTGTATATTCCTCAGGCAAAAGCATAACACCCCCATCATATGAAGCTACAAGAATCCCAGAAAGGTCAGAAGGAGATGGAGATCATAGGATAGTTGCTAATCATAGAACTACAGTTGCCTCAGGAACAACTACGATGAAGGCTAAAGAACACATAAACAGGATCACATCAGCCATTGCAAAGACCACACAAATATCATCAACACTTAGAGAACATAGACACAGGACCACATCAACTCATATAAATGTCACAAAATCACTAGCAAATTCACTGGAACATGGAAAAAGGGCCACATTGCCTTATGAGAAGACTCCAGGAGTCTCAGCAGAGTCTACAAAACATGGAAAAGAGACTACATCAAGCAATAAGAAAACCACAATAACCCAAAAAGAGTCCAAGAAACATGGACAGAACACAACTCCAGACAGCAAGAAGACAACCAGAGCCCCAGAAGGGCCCAAGGACCATGGGGAGAAGACAACACTGGCCAATGAGATGACCACAAGAGCCCTCGAAGTTTCCACAGACCATGGGGAGAAAACCACCGTAGCCAACAGGGAGACCACGAAAGCCCCAGAAGGGTCCATGGACCATGGGGAGAAGACAACACTGGCAAAAGGGATGACCACAAGAGCCCCAGAAGGGCCCATGGACCATGGGGAGAAGACCACAATAGCCCCAGAAGGGCCCATGGACCATGGGGAGAAGACAACACTGGCAAATGGGATGACCA
>PJEM01006593.1:0-108718 GCA_004023845.1 Helogale parvula | reverse complement strand
TAATACCATGCTAGCCACTCAGGGGGAGAATAAGGATAAGACCAACACAATCTGGACCTCCAGGAGCTCCATGTGTCTTTGGGATGAACAGCGGAAACCCGGAAGATAGTATGGGACCAAGTACCAAAATGGCAGAGGCAGACAAGGGGGTCCCAAGTATGGCAGGGCAAGCACCTGATGAGGGAAGGAGGAGGATACAGCACAAGCTCAGCATGATAGATTTCAACTGGGAGTGAGGAAGTGTGGGTGACAAAATAGGGTCTGCAGTATGGAGCGTGCCTCATAGGGTTAGGGCCCATGGGGTGGGGCTGGCATTGACCCAGGGAGCCTGTGACACCTATGTCCCCAAAGATGCTTGTAAGCAGGCAGCCACCTCTTGGAGTCTGCATACCACAGAATTTCTCTGAGTTGCCCATGGAACTGACCATGAGCTTGCCCTTTCATTTTCTTTTTTTTAGCTGTTATTCAAGAAATTATAATGTGTATCCTAACTCATTCCAATCTATCTGGAATTACTGTTATACTACTTCATGTGTTATGTATGAACCTAAAACAGATTATTAGAACTCACGCTCCCTCTCATCCTTTGTGTTGTTGTTTTTATGTCTTATTTCATATGTTATAAACCCATCCACATTGTTATTCTTGCTCTAAACAGTTGACTTGAGGATGTTAATGCAAGGAATGCATTTGCCTACCTACTTACCATTTCCAGTGCTCATCCTTAGTTTCTAGCTTTGGATTTCTATCTGGTTTCAATTTTTCTTTAGTCTGAGAATTTCTTTTCATGTTTCTTGATGTGCAGGTGTACTGGTGACAGTTTATGTCAGCATTTATCTGAAAGTGTCTTTATTTCATTCTCATTTTTTAAAGTTTATTTATTTTGAGAAAGAGAGGGAGAGAGAGTGTGCACATGCAAACAGGGGAGGTGGGGGGTGGGGGGCGGAGAGAGAATCCCAAGCAGGTTCTGTGCAGTCAGCGCAGAGCCTGAATCAAGGCTTGATCTCACAAACTGAGATCATGACCTGAGCTGAAATCAAGAATTGGACACTTAACCAACTGAGCCACCCTGGCACCCCCTATTTCAGTTTCATTTTTTATTTTTTTCTATGTTTATTTTTGAAAGAGAGAAACAGAGCACAAGTAGGGGGCAGGGGAGTGGGCAGAGAGAGAGGGAGACACAGAATCCGAAGCAGGCTCCAGGCTCCACACTGTCAGCACAGAGCCCAACATTGGGTCCAAACCCACGAACGGGGAGATCATGACATGAGTCGAAGTCAGACGCTTTGGCTGAGCACCCAGGCACCCCTCATTCTCATTTTTGAGAGAAATTTTGCTGTACACAGAATTCTAAGGTGACAAGTTTTTCTTTCAACACTTAAAAAAATGTTCTTTCCATTGTCTTCTGGCATCCATTGTTTCTGATGATGAGTCCGCTGTAATCCCTGTTGTTCCCCGTTTATGTAATGTGATTTCTTTTTGTTTTTTCTATTTGTGTGTTGCCTGTGACTAGAATGCCCTTTGGTATAATTTTCTTCATGTTTATCTAGCTTGAGGTTTGCTTTGCTTCCTAGTGGCTTGTTCTTATTTTTTGGTCTAAATCAAATGCAGAAAAATTTCTGTATTGTTTATTTAAATTTTTTTCAACCATATTTTATCTCTCCTCTCTTTGGGCAGTAATTATAGTTGTTAGATTGCTTGATATATCTTACAGGTTATTAAGCCTGTGTTCATTTTTGTAAGCCCTTTTTTTCTGTGTGCGGCAAATTATATGATTTCTATTGCACTGTCTTCAGGTCCATTATTACTGTCTTTTATTGTGTCCAATCTGTTGTTAAATCCATCCAATGATTTTTTTTTAATGTTCCAGTCTTGTGCCTTTCTTTTGTCAAATTACATTTGACATTTTCTTACTTTTTACAAATGTTTCCTGAGATTCTTCTTCTCTTCACTTTCCTGAGATTCACTCCTCTTCTATCTTTTGTTTTAGATTCCTTAACATACTTGTAAGAGTTACTTTAAAGAGTTGTTCTACTAGTTCCAGTATCTGGGTTATTGGTGGGTGTTTCTAATGATTGAGTTAGGAATGGGGTCACATGCTCCTGTATCTTTGCACATGGCTAGTAAATTTTTACTGTACACTAGACCTTGTTGTGCTACATTGTAGAGACTGCATTCTATGATCTCTGAATGCTGTAGTTTTGTTCTAGCAGTCAGCTCAACTTGAACTTGTGATGGTTTGATTATTAGTTTTTTAAATGTTTATTTATTTTTGAGAGAGACGGAGTGCAAGCAGGGGAGAGGCAGAGAGAGAGAGAGAGAGAGAGAGAGAGAGGGAGATACAGAATCTGAAGCAGTCTCCAGGCTCTGAAGTCTCAGCACAGAGCCTGACAGGGGGCTTGATTTCATGAACCATGAGATCATGACCTGAGCCAAAGTCAGATGCTCAACCAACTGAGCCACCCAGGCGCCCCTGATTAATTTTTTAATGGCTGATCTCTTTCTGATTTGATCTTAGCCTCAGGGAAAATTCTTTATTCCAACTACATGGTCTTTACTCTTAGATCATGACCCCTTTGGCATTTCAGTGGAAAGACTAAAATGTTTACAAGACCTCACACTTGGCGAGACTCTAACTCCAAATTGACTCCCCGACAATGGGCAGCAGCTGAAGTATCTGCTCAGCTCATTCAGCCTCCAGCTGTTCTTTTCCTCCTGAACTTCTTCGAGTCTTTCCCAAATATGTTTAGTTCAGGGGTCAGCCAAGTGTTTGAGAGGAGTTTATATGTCCTCTTCTGTAGGTCTCTTCTTTCTGAGATTTATCTCAACTCCCAGCTGCTCTAGCTGTCCCAAACTCTATCCCATGACTCCCCAGGGAGTTAGATTGCACTTTCCTGCTTGAGTTCTAGCCTCTCCAGACCAAGAGAACTGGGGAGTTCCTCCAGAAGAAAGGTTATGTAAACTTGCATCACATCTAATATAGTTCCCTTCTTTCAAGAACGGAATCCCTGCCTGCCTCTGCTTTCTTCTGGTTGCTCCCCAATACATTAAAATGTTGCATTTCTATTTAATAAATATTTTGGGGGGAATTTATAATTTTCTTTTTAGAGGAATTAGCATGCTAGAACTAAAACTTGTGGTTTATATTTCTTTACCAAATAGATGGTGTTTTAGGTATCTATTGCTGCCTGACTTACTGTAAAATGTAGCTGCTTAAACAATGAACATTTGTTATCCAGCAGTGATAGCAGCTTGCAGCCACTCATAACATTGCCATCAAGCTGTTGGCTGGGACTGTAGTCTGAATGCTTGACTGGGGCAGAGGGTTTCTTTCCAAGATGGGTCACTTATTTGGCTGTTGGCTGGAGTCATCAGTTCCTTGCTGGCTGGTGGCAGGAGTCATTAGTCCTTGATTCCTCACTATGTGCACCTCTGCACAGGATTCTTAGAGCATCCCAATAACATGGAAGCTAGCTTTGTTCATTTAAGGTGATTCAGGAGAGAGGAGGAACAGCAATTTTTTAAGTTTATTTAATTTATTTCTGAGAGAGAGAGAGTGCAAGTGGGAGAGGGGCCAAGAGAGGGGAGGAGAGAAAGATTACCAAGCAGGCTCTACACTGTCAGCATGGAGCCTGATGTGGAGCTCAGACTCGTGAACTGTGAGGTCATGACCTGAGCCAAAATCAAGACTCAGATGCTTAATGAACTGAGCCACTAAGGTGCTCCAGAAGCAGCAATGTTTTTGATGACCTTGTCTTAGAAGTCACATACCCTCACTTCAGTCATACTCTGTTTTTTTAGAAATGGACCATTAAGTCTAACATATACTCAAGGGGAAAGAGATTAGGCTGCACCTTTTACATGGAAAAGTGTCAGAGAATTTGTGACTATTGTTTAAAGTCACCACAGATGGACTCCTGATATTTATACAATAATACTATAAATATTAATATATATAAATAATAATATTTATACAAATGGAGTAACTTTTCCCACCAACTTTATTTGTAAAATTTTACATTTTGTATATGTTCTATCACATTAAAATGATTAAATCAAATGAAAGAATTAGTGGATCTGTCTAATTCACATCTTTAAAATAATATTCTTACTAATAAGTCAAGATAACTCCAAAATTTATGTAATAATTTATCAAAGTAGAGAAGAACATAAAGAAGGTAAAATATCTAGATCCTGGTGGAAATAAGAATACCCAGTACTTATGGAATGTTTGCTAGATAATAGACACTGATCTGAGGTCGCTATATGTATTAACTTATATAACCTCCATACAACACTGTGTTACAGATGGTTCTGTTGTCCCCATTGTACTGATGAGGGCCAGAGAGATTAAGTAATTTGCCCAAGATCAAACCAAACTGGCTCCAGGTCCCAGGTCTTTACATCTACTCTTTGACAGAAATCTTTAAACCATACATACAGGGGCACTTGGGTAACTCAGTCAATTAGGCATCTGACTCTTGATTTCCACTTAGGTCAGGATCTCATGGTTTGTGAGAGCGAGCTCCAGGATCAGGCTTGGGATTCTCTCTCTCCCTCTCTCTGCTCCTCCCCTGCTCATGCTCTCGCTCTCTCCCAAAATAAATGAATGAATAAACTTAAAAAAACACCTATATATATACAGATGGATGGATGAGTAGTGAATGGATGACTATTATTTCATTGACATTTGATCATTCTGTACTTGTTTTTAGTAAAATATATAGCTTAAAATAAATATAGCTTAATCTAATACAAACATAACACAATAGAAATTAAATTGAATAATTTCTGGACTCCAGATTTAATTTTATGTTTACATTTATTTGTTTAATGTTTAATCTTATGCTTAATTTGATTGGTGTAAATAACAGAAGAAAGAAACTTAACTTGAAATGAAGACATTGCTGAACTTTACATCAACATTTCATTGTAATGAAAGAGCCCTTTTCAGTTAGTAAAAACAAAACAAAACCTCAGATGTGAAAATCCTTAAGAGACCAAAGTTACTTTTCTAATGCCTAATTTGACTTATTTGAATTTAACAGAAGAAAAACAAACTTAACTTGAAATGAAGGAATTGCTTCATTATGATGAAATATTTTCTCAAATAATCCTCTAAGATTTTTTAAAGAAAACCAAGATTATGAAAATCTTTAAGAGTCTAGGGTTACTTATTTTTAAAATGACGTGTTTCCCATATTAAAATATTAGCACTTCAGTTTCTCCTCACATTCTCACCCTCATACCTTGATTCATATTGTTCTCATTGTCCTTAAATTGTCAGGGTTTGATGGTAATCATCTGTCACTCTGATTCTCACACTTGTTCAGTCTTGGTTCACCACCATCATTTTCAGCATGGCATCTCCATTCCCGAATTATTTTTTTTTTAGTTTATTTATTTATTTTGAGAGAGAGAGAGTGAGAGAGAGCACCAATGCATGAAGCAGGAGAGAGGCAGAGAGAGAGGGAAAGAGAGAATCCCAATCAGGCTCTGTGCTGTCAGTGTCAAGCTAGATGTGGGGCTCAACCCCCCAAACCCTGAGATCATGACCCAGGCCAAAATCAAGAGTCAGACGCTTAACTAACTGAGCCACCCAGGCTCACTGGATTTTGTCACTGAGTAATGTTTTTCAGGAAAGGTTTACAGGTACTGTCTCTCCCTAGTTCTTTCATCTCTGAGAATGCCCAGAGGTTGCCTTTACACTTGAATTATATGTGTTATCTATTATATACTTATAGAACTTAGCAAACATCTCCTGTTTGTCCCCTAGATTCAGTGTCATTTGGACAAATTTGAGGTCAACCTGATTTTTTCCGCGGTAGGTGATTTCACTTTTTGGTTTGCATAAATTCTTCCTTTAAACATGAAGTCCAGTAGCTTTGCTGGACCAACTGTGGGTGAGGATTATTCTATAGCAGCTGTTCTTGGGATTCAGTATTATTGAAAAGATCTGGGTATTTTTTTTATTTCAGGCAAATTTTCTTCTGTTATGGTTTTGAATATTTTGGCTTCTATGTATGCAGTTCTATTCTTCATGCATTCCACTTATACATATATTGGCTTTCTATTTCTTGACTTCTGTATTTCTTTCTAATCATATTGAACTTTTTGTTTCTTTTCCATTTTATTTATTTGATTTTCATTATTTTTAATGTCTTATTTATTTTGGGAGGAGAGAGAGAGTCTGAGCATGGGAGGGACAGAGAGAAATGGAGACAGAGAATGAACTTATGAACCAAGAGATCATACCCGGAGCTGAAGTTGGACCCTTAACTGACTGAGCCACACAGATATCCCTATTTATTTATTTTTAATTTTTGTTTTTTCAGTTTTTCTCAAGCTTGTCCTCCACGTCTTTGGGAGTTTTGCCAAAGTCTTTTTGCCTAGAGCAAACTCCAATAATGGCTTTCATTTCTTTTTTTAAGTTTATGTATTTATTTTGAGAGAGAGAGCAGGACAAGTGCAGAGAGAGAGGGAGAGAGAGAATCCCAAGCAGACTCCACACTGTCAGCACAGAACCAGACATGGGGTTCAAACTCATGAACTATGAGATCATGACCTGAGACAAAGTTAGACCCTTAACCAGCCGAGCCATCCAGGCACCCCAAGGCTTTCATTTAATGTCTTTCTTCTATTTCTGTCCTGAGGATGAACACACTTGGGGCTCCTTTCCTTTGTCTTGTCATGTCTTCATCAAATCTGTATATTATCTTTGATCACTTGCTTCAGTGAGAAGTTACGCTTTCATTAAATTATGAAGAAATGTTTATTTATACAGTTATCATTTTCTTGCACTTGTTATGCCCCCTTTTTCCTTATTTCTTGCAGCATTGTTGCACAGGTGTTATGCTGCTCACTTTCTGGTTATTAATGACTAGCTGGAGAGTAGGTGAGGGCTTTCTCTCTAGGCTGGTAAGATGCTAAAATATGAGGAGTGAAGAGTGGGGAGGAGCAGAGGAGGGAGCAAGGCTGCAGGCACCAAGAACTTGAACTTGTGTTTGTGGTCCCAGAGCCAGTCCAGTAGCTAAAGATCTCCTCTCCCCTCACCAGTCAATTAGCATTAACTCACATTATACTCACCACAGTGGGGATGGGGTGGAGCCAATTGTCACTTCTCCTCCAACAAATCATGCCACCAAAAATGTCTGTTCTTGGAAAACATGATGTGTGTCTGTGGTTCCTGGTTAGACCTCATATTTCTAAAATAATAGACTTTTCATTTTTGCTGTGAAAGCAATGGGGTGTGGCAAAGAAACATCCCCTGCCCCTCCACCAGCCACCACCCCGGACCCAGCCACCTGGGGCCCCAGTCATAAGCCCCTCAGGTGCCTCACCTACTTTACAGAAAAATGATACATCCTAGGGAATCACAGAAGCATGTGTCATCTTTATTGTTTTCAGAGAGGAAAGTGGGGTACTCCAAGTTTAACTGGAAGTCCCTTTCATTTCAGAGAAATCTTCAATATTTTAAGTTTTAAGTTGTACATTGTTGATTTGTGCCCTTTTTTCTATACATAATATTTCAATAAAAATCTCTTTCAAACTTTTTATGTTGTTAGATTAATCATTTTTGTGACTCTTGGGTTTGGGCTGTTGCTTAGAAAAGCCCAAGATAATAGATCAATTGTCCTGTATCTCTTCTAAAACATTTTTAGAAGAATAGTTCATCTTAAAACTTTTATGGTTTTGTCTTTTGCATTTAGCTTTTTAATCCTATGGAATTTATTTCTGTGCATGCTGTGAAGGAGAGATCTAACTTTATTTTTCACCATAGTTAATATTCACTGATCTCCACATACCACCTTGATCCTATTCGTTTCATTAGCCTATTTGTTTTTAATCCCTAAACAATACCTCACTTTTAAGTATTATAGCTTAAGAGGATTTTTTTTGATAATTTATAGGACAAATTTCTTCTTATGGTGCTTTTTCAAAATTTCTTGGCTATTCTTGCACATTTTCTCTTTCAGATGAACTTGAAAATCTGCTTGTCAAGTTCCATAAAAAATCCTGTTGGGATTTTGATTGGGATTGCATGGAAATTATAGATTAATTGGGGGAGAATTGACATCTTTACAATATTGAGTCTTCCCACGCAGGAACATGGTATGTTTTTATTTATTCAGGTCTTCTTTGACATCATTTAAAAGTGTTATCACTGTCTTCGTATCAATCTTATGCATTTCTTATTAGGTTTATATCCAGGTTGATTTTTTTAATTATGTTTTTTCAATTGGTTATTATTGAGATGGGATAGGAAAGTGATTAATTTGTGTGTGTTGGCTATTTGTATCTGGCCACCTTAATGAACTATATTGGTGCTATTATTTTTTGTTTTCATGGCTTTTCCAGACAGATGGAAATAAAAGCTCTCTGTAAATGTAATGGTGGTTTTTATCTCTTTAATAACTCTCATTTCTTTTTCGTGTCTTATTTCAATGTATCGGACTCCTGATGCATATTAAATAGTCATGGTTTATAGGTTTTGTTGTTTTATTTCCTGCTTCTCTAGGAATGTTCCTAGTATTGTACCATTTGTAGATGTCTTCTGTAGGTTTTCTGTAATTACTTTTTGTTAAATTAAGGAAATTTTTATATTCCTAGATTTCTAAGAGGTTTGATCAGGAATGGGTCTATTGACTTTTATCACATGTTTTTTAAAAAGCAGCTACTGAGATCATTATATTGCTTTTCAAGTTTACTATTTAATCTGCTTAATTTAGTAAATTATAGTAATAGATTTCCTAACGCTGGAAATTTCATTCTTCCATTCTTAGCATAAATTGTACTTGATTATGAGTACTGTTCTTTCAATACACTGCTTGCCGTGTTCAGTTGTTAATGGGTTATACATGGTTTTTGAACCTTTGTCTGTAAGATGCATTGAACCACAGCCACTGTGTTTTGGGATGTCTGTCTCCAGTTTGGCTGTGAGAATTATGCTGGTTTTGTAGAATGAGTAAGGAAGTTTTCCATCTTTTACTGTCCTCTGAAACAGTTGATATTCTGTGGATATTGCCTGCTTTCTTAAATGTTGATAGGGCTGAAAAATCAATCTGACCAGACAGGGTGGCTCTGTAAAGGACTAAGTCTATTCAGGTTTTCTATTTCTCCCTGAAGAAATTTTGGTAGTTAAGTTTTCCTACAAAATTATTCATTTCTCCAGATTTTTAAATTTATGACCTATAAATTTAATATTGTATTCTTATAATTAAAAAGATATATCCTCTCCATTCATACTTATAATTGTTCCTAATCTTATTTGTGGCATCTTTCCTTTTGTTCCTTGATTAGATTAATGACAAATGTGCTATTGTATGAAATGGGTTTTATCCCAAGAGCAAGGTTTTGATCCTTATTACTATTATTATTTGAGTTTTTTGTTTTCTAATTCATGAATTCTACTTTTCTTTGCTTATGAATAATTCTTTTGCCTTTAAAATTTTAATATATGTCTTTTCCTAGCTCCTTGAAAAGAATGTGTAGTTCTTTATTTTCAGGCTTTCATGTGCTCTAATAAGTAAATAAATGTTCTATATATTTTCTTCTCATTACCTGTTTCTGGTTTTAATTATACAGTGTTCTTATTGTTATTTGTTTCTGAATAATCTTTTCAGCTTTGATTTTTCTTTTCAACTCAAGAGTTATTTATAAGAGATTTAAATTTTTTTCCCAACTGGATAGGTTTTTTTTTTTACTCCTTTTGTTGCTAATTTTTAACTTCGTTGCATTGAGATCAGAGACTGTTCTGTATAGTTTCTGCCTTTTGAAATTTGTTGAGTGTTACTCTGTGGTCTAATGCATGTTCAATTTTTGTAAATATTCCAATGGATTTTTCAAGAGTATTTTTATTCTATGCTTATTGAGTATAAAGATCTATATAAATTAGATCAGGGGTTGCAGCTGGGAGCCCACAGATTGCCTTGGTCTATATTGAGTTTTGTGTGACCCACACAAGTGTTTTGTTTTGTTTTGTTTTGTTTTAACTTGAGTGAACATTTACAAATCAAGGGATTTTATCTGAAGATACAGATTTGGAGCTTCTCTTGAAAAATCAGAAGCTCTGGCCATGCAGGACATCATTGCTTCATGGCAGCCGTTAGCTGGAGCAGTGGCTGTTCCTTCAAAGAGCAATTCCTCCGTCTCCCTCACTGCTTAGTTTGATAGACCGTCTACCTTGGCCATTTGTCCTGCCTTCCGGGTGCCTGTAGGAATCTCTATCACCTGTGGGCCTGATCAAGGTCACTCAGAGTTTTGGGAGTCTTGCGTTCTATCAGCCTGGTCAGCTTCTGAAAAGGGACGTTTGTCTCCATGGTGACTGTGGATTTGTTGATTTCACTCAAAATTTTGGTGTATAAATTTCATAGCTATGTTACAAGGCACACAAATGTGTTCATCTCTTGCTGGTGTCATGAATCTTTCTTTAGTCACTATAAAAATCCTCTCTGTTTCATTCTCTTTTTGCCTTTAATTGTTCTTTGGCTGGTAATAATATTGCCATATCTGTCATATCGTATCTGCCATGATCACTTTCCTCATATGTTTTTCATTCTTTTATTTTTAACCTGAGTTCTGTAAGCAGCATGTATCTGGCTTTATTTACATATTTTTTGTACAATCTAAGAATTGCTTTGAAGAGAGAATTTAATATGTTCACACCTGTTCTGATTTCAGATATATTTAGGTTTATATCTGTTACCATATTTTGCTTTCTCTTAATTAACTTACTTAACTTCCTTATTTTTCCTGCTTTTCTTTCTTTCTGTTTCTTTACTTCCCTGCCCTTTACTAGATATAGTTTCTCCTCTCTTCTTTGTTCTCTTTCATCCTGATGGCTTGAAATTTCCACATTCTAATCTGCTTTCTAATCGCCTGAAGCACACATACTTGAATTTATATTGTCCTATGCTGTTTAGCATTAATCAGTACCTATCCCCTTCTCCTGAGCAAAACAAGAACCGTACCATAATTCCCCTTCCTTCTGCCATCTTCTCTTCTCCTTCATCACCTCCCCAAACTGGGACCGTCCAGGATTTCCACCCCATATTGTTATTAACAAGTTTACATTATGCAACAAGTTATGTCAGCTTAACCATAAAGGTGGACCAGTTTCTTTGGTCACCATCGTCTTGGGTGCTGGAAGAATACCTAAGCTCAGTCTTCCAACGCTCTGTTACCCTATCTATTCAGCTGGTAAATTTTGAAAATAGTTTACCTTCTGGGACTTCCAGTTGATGTTTTAAATTCAAATTTTATTTGAAATAGTAGTAAATTCACAGGCAGTTGTAAGAAATAATACACAGCGATCCATAATGGTGACATCTTACAAAACAATTGTTCAATATTACAACCAGGATCTTGACACTGATACAGTCAGGATACAGAATAGTTCCACCACCTAGAGGATCCTTCATGTTGCCCTTTTCTAGCCACACCTACTCCCGCTCTAACCCCATTCCTTAATGCCTTTGCAACCACTAATCAGTTTCCCACTTCTATAATTCTGTCATTTCAAGAATGTTACATAAATGAAACTATATACTATGTAGCCTTTGGGATTGGTGTTTTTGACTTAGCATGATTCTTTAGAGACTCATCCAGGTTGCTGTATATCTCAGTAGTGTGTTCCTTTTTACTGAAAAGTGGTGTTTCATGATATGGATGTACCACAGTCACCTATTGAAGGACATCTGGATTGTTTCTAGGTTTTGGCTATTTAAATAAAGCCCCTAGAAATATTCTTGTGTAGGTTTTATGTAAGTCTTCATTTCTTTGGGATAAATACCCAGGAGTGCAATTTCTGGATTGTATAAGTTACAGGTTTATTTTTTTAAGAAACTGGCAAATTATTTTCCAGAGAAGCTGTATACATTTCCCTAGCAATATAAGAATGATACAATTTCTTTGCATGCTTGCCAGTAATTGGTAACATCACTTTTTAATTATAGCCATTCTGATAAGTATGTAGTAATATTAATTTTCATTTCCCCGAGGCTAGTGATGTTGGAAATCTTTTCATGTGTTTATTTGTCATATAAATATATATATATATATATATTTATTTAGTGAAGTGTCTCTTCCTATCTTTTATTCATTTTCTAATTGTAATTTGTAATGTTTGATTTTTTTTTAACTATTTAGTGTTGAGGGTTTTTTACATATCCTACTAGCTCTTTGATGATTATGTTGTTTGTGAATATTTTCTCCCATTGTGTAGCTTGTGTCTTCATTCTCTTTAACAGGGTTTTTTTGCAGAGTAAAAGTTTTAATTTTGATGAAATTTACTTATCAATTTTTCCTTTTATAGATCAAAGTCTTTGTTGTCAAAGAACTCCTTGCCTTGTCTTAGATTCCAAAGATATTCTGTTTTTTCCTAAAAGTTTTATGGTTTTATATTTTACATTTTGAATTCCATCTTGGGAGATCCGCTTTGAGTTGATTTTGTGTAAGATGTAAGACAGGTCATGCTTTCTTGTTTTGTTTTGTTCGCCTATTGATGTCCAGATTTTCCAGCACCTTTTGCTGAAACGCCTGTCTTTTTTCCATTGAGTTACTTTTGCACTTTTGTCAAAATTAGGTGGGCACATTTGTGGGAGTGTGCTTCAGGGTTCTCTGCTCGGTCCATTGATCTATGTGTCTGATCCTCTGCCAGTGGGGCACAGTCTTGATTATTGTGGCAAAATATAAGTTTTGAAACAGGGTAAAACTGATTGCTCATGCTTTCTTTTCAAAATTATTTTAGCTTTTTTAGTTCTTTTACCTTTCCATACAGGTTTTACCATTATCTTGTTAATACCTATAGGAAAATCTGGCTAGGGTTTTTGGTAGAGATTGTGTTAAACCTATATATCAGTTGGGATAATTGACATCTTTACTATATTGAGTCTTTTAGCTCATCCACTATATCTCTCCATTTGTTTAGGTCTTTAGTTTCTTTTATCAATATTATGTAGCTTTCACTGTACAATTCCTATAATTTTTGTTTAGATTTACACCTAAAAGTTTCATTTTATTTTTCATAATGATAAAGAGCATTGCGTTTTGAATTTTGATGTCCATGTGTTCATTGTTAATATATAGAAATATAATTGTTTTGGGGTATGTTGATCTTGTGTCCTGCAATCTTTCTGAACTTGCTAACCTGTTCTAAGAGTAGATTCCTTGAGATGTTATACTTGATAATGTCATCTGAAAATTGGGGTAGTTTTGTTTCTTCTTCCTGATCTACATGCATTGTATCTTTTCTTGACTTATTGCCCCGGCTTGAACTTCCAACCTAGAGCAAATATCCTTACCTTGTTCCTGATTTTAGGAAGAAAGCATTAAGACTTTCACTGCTATGTATGATGTTACCTATTGGTTTTATAGATGCTCTTTAGCCAGTTGACAATGTTCTCTTCTGTTTCTTGTTTTTGAGAATTTTTAAAAAATGGATGAGTGTTGAATTTTGTCACTGCTTTTTCCTTAGTGAGTGATATGATTATGTGATTTTTCTCCTTTAGCTTGTTAATATGGTAGGTTATATTGGTTGACTTTTGAATATTGATCTAGCATAGAATCTATGGAATAAACCCCATTTGGTAATGGTATTATGTTACTGAGATCTGTTTGCCATCATTTTATTAAGGATATTTGTGTGTATATTCATGAAGAGTTTTGGTCTATTATTTTCTTTTTCTTCCTTCCCTTCTCTTTAATTCTTTCTTTCTTTCTTTCTTTCACCATCTTTGTCTAGTTTTTTTTTTTTAATCAGAGTGATACTAGCTTCAGTAAAAGAATTGGGACGTGTTCCCTCATCTTTTATGTTTTGAGAGTGATTGTGTAGAATTGGTGTTAATTCTTTAAACTTTTAGTAGAGTCCTTCAGTGAAACCATATAGACCTGGAGATGTTTTGGGGAGACTTTTTTTAAGATTACAAATTCAATTTCTTGAAAAGTTATAGAGATATTCAAATTATCCATTTCATATTGAGTTGTAATAGTGTATATTTTTTGAGGATGTGGTCCATTTTGTCCAAGCTGTCAAATTTATGTGTGTAGAGTTGTTTATAGTATTACCTTACATATACTTTTGATGTTTGTGATATCCTCTGTTTCATTCGTGATACTGATAGTATCTTCTCTTTTTTTTCTTCTTTGTCATTCTTGCTAGAAGTTCATCAATTTTGTTGATCTTTTCATAAAACCAGCTCGTTGTTACACTTATTTTTTACAGTATTTTTGTTTTCAATGTCATTGTCTTGTGCTCTTATCTACATTATTTCCTTCCTTCATCTTACTTTGGGTTTGCTTAGCTTTTCATTTTCTAGGATCTTAAAGTGAATGCTTAGGTTATTGATTTACGGCCTTTCCTCTTTTCTAACATAAACAATAGTGCTATAAATTTCCTTCTAAGCAGTTTAGCTGTGTCTCCCATATTTTTTTAACCTTTTTTTTTTAAGTTTATTCATTTATTCTGAGAGAGACAGAGACAAGAGGAGTAGGGGAGGGGCGGAGAAAGAAAGAAGGAGAGAGAGAATCTCAAGCAGGCTCTGCACTGGCAGCCCAGCACCTGATGTGGGGCTTGAACTCACAAAACTGCAAGATCATGACCTGAGCCAAAATCAAGAGTCAAATGTTTAACCAACTGAGTCACCCAGGCGCCCTTCCTGTATGTTGATATATTGTATTTTCATTTTTGTTAAATTCAGTGGTTTTTTTTTTTTCATTGACACTTCCTCTTGGACAGATCAATTATTTAGAAGTATTTTGCTTTATTTCCAAGGGTTTGGAAATTTTTCTGTTATCTTTCTGTTACTGATTACTAGTTTGACTCCATTGTGGTTGGAGAATACATTCTGTGTTAGTTCAGTTCTTTTAAATTTCATGAGATTTGTTTTATGACCCAGGATCTAACTGATTTTGGTAAAAGTTTTGTTGGCACTTGTAAAGAATGTGTATTCTCCTGTTGTGGGTGGAGTGTTCTAAAAACATTGATGAGAACCTTTGGATGATGGTGGTGATGAATTCATCTATATCCTTCCTAATTATATGTTTAGTTGTCCTCTTACTTGTTGAAAGAAGAGTGTTGAAGTCTTCAACTATAATTGTGGAATTATATATTTCTCCTTTAGGTTCTATCAGTTTTTGTTCAAATATCTTGCACCTTGATTGTTTGGTGCTTATATATTTGGATTACTGTGTCATTTTGGTAAATTAGCCCTTTTATCATTAAAAAATGTCTGTTTCTGTCTATGGTAATTGCTTTTGCTCTGTAGTCTGTCTCATATTAATATAATTAGATCAGTTTTCATTTAAGTTTTGGTATTAATGATATATAATGACATATTTTTCTATTCTTTACTTTCAACCTACCTTTTTATTATATTTGAAATGAGTTTCTTGTAGACAGCATATATTTGGGCCATGTTTTTAATCCATCCTGCCAATTTCTGTCTTCTAATTGCCATATTTAGACTATTTACACTTAATGTAATTATTAATATGTTTGGACTTAAGTCTGCTATTTTATCTTTTGTTTTCTGTTTGTTCATTCTGTTTTTAGCTCTTTTCCTTAGCTTCCTCTGGGTAACTTGAATACTTTTTAGAATCCATTTTTTTTCATCTCTAGCCTTTTAAAGCTATCTTATCTTGTATACCTTTCTTAGTGATTGCTCTTGGTATTACATTATATATACAAATGACAGTCCTTGACTGTTATCATTTTATCAGCTTAAGTGAGGTATGGAAACCTTACCTTTCTTACATCCCATTACCCTCTCCTGTCTGTAATTGTCTGAAATATTTCTCTACATACATCTAGAACCACTCAGACAGTATTATAATTTTTGCTCCATTCATCTAACATAATTTAGAAAACTCAAGAAGGAAAGCCTATTGTAGCTGAAGGTTTATGTGTCTTGCCAAACTTGGATAGAGGTTAGCCATTATATCTTCTAGTACTTTTTCAGCCATTCCCTCTTTCTGCTCTCCTTCTGGGACTCCAATGACATGAATGTTAGATCTTTTGTTACAGTTCCAGAAGTCTCTTAGACTGTTTACTTTTATGGAGTTTGTTGTTGTTGTTTTGTTTTAATTGTTTTTTTAGTTTGTTTTCTCTTTGTTGTCAGAATGGGCAATTTCTATTGTTCTGTCATCCAATTCACTCTGTCTTTCTTCTGTCCGCTGCATTCTGTTGTCAAACTCATTTATTTCATTTTTAATTTTGATTATTATATTTTCAACTCTAAAATTTCAACTTTCATGTTGTTTCATAGTGCTGTCTTCTATTTCTTTGCTGAGACTTCCTATTTCTTTATTGAGGTTTTATATTTTTTCATTTGTTTCAAGCGTATTTGTAATTGCTCTAGAAATGTTTTTATATGGCTGCTTTAAAATCTTTATCAAATTATTCTGACATTCCCTGTTACCTCAGTGATGGCATATATTGATTGCCTTTTATCATTCCATCTGAGGTCTTGCTAGTTCTTGATATGATGTATGATTTTTCAGTTGAAACTTGTACATATTTATATTATATTATGAAGCTCTGGATCTTATATATATATGTATGTATTTACTCTTTTATTTAATGTTTATTATTTTGAGAGAGAGAGACAGAGTGCAAGCAGGGGAGGGGCAGAGAGAGAGGGAAACACAGAATCCGAGGCAGGCTCCAAGCTCTGAGCTGTCAGCACAGAGTCCGATGTGGGACTTGAACTCACAGACTGTGAGATCATGACCAGAGCCAAAGTCAGACCCTTAACCAACTGAGCCACCCAGGCGCCCCTCTGGGTCTAACTTAAACCTTCTGTTTTATATGGCTTTCTCTGACACTACTAGGTGGCCGAGGGAGGCTCATTGTTGCCAGGTGTAGGTAGACATCCAAGTCTGCTCGCTCACCCACTGTTGGCATCCGAGAGCGGGAGAACTCCCAGTGCTGAGCAGGGTGTGAGTTTCAGCTCTCTGTGTGGCCTCAACTGACACTGCAGTGGGGTCACCTTGTTACTGTGGGTTGATAATGAAAATTCTGACTCACCACCAGGCCTCCTGATAAGACTCCAGTGGGGAGGGAGAGAGACATCTTCTCACGGCCAGGTCAGGTGGAAGGCCAAGCTTCTCCCACAGGATCTTCACTGGCACTAGGGGAATGGGCCCCTAGGCACTAGGGGAAAGACCCTGCTCCTTAATTGCCCTTTTCTGATGTCACCTAAGCGGGATGTTGGGGTTCCTCATTTCAGCCTTGCAGGGGTAAAGTTCTAGGCTCCCCGCTTGGTCTTTGCTGCTGTGGGTGGAGGTAACACCACAATGTCATCCGTGGTGTTTGGCTAGAGTAGAGTTATTGTGTGAAAAGTTTCTCTCTTGCTGTGTTGCCCCTCCTTGGTGCTTTGGCTAGAGGAAACAGGCTTTGGAGGACTCTTTTTTGGTCAGCTCCCATTGGCACTTGTAGGCTGCCAGCATCTCCGTTTCCAAGTCCCCAGATATGTGAGACAAAAAGAATCCCAGGGAACTTACCACCATGTTGTTCCTTGGGTCCCAAGATCCCTAGATTGTCTGCCTTCTCTCTACCTTTCAGAGTCATCTGTCTGTTTCTTACAGTGTCCAGGTTTTGGCTTTTCTTGGTAGGAAGGATGGGGAGAAGTGCTTCTACTCCATGTTAAGATGCACTCCTTTCTTGGATCATTTTAAAGATATTAGTGATACTTACCGTGGGAATTTTTTCCAATTTGCTGCATTAACTGCAACTCCTTGGCTTCCTCTTATTGTTGCCATTCTGTTTAGCTTTTTCATTTGGGGGTTCTCTTTCTTGATGTTGGTTTTCCTCCTAATTGCTGATTATTGTTTGCGCACTTGTGTTTGTGCTCACAGATCCTTGTCTGCTTGTGGGGTTTGTCGGCCCGATGGCAGCAGTCTGTTTGTGACGTGCGCGGGGGTGGGACCTGCCACTGAATGATGTTACTTCTGGCAGGGTGGTGGGTGCCTCCTTGTTCCAAGGGAGGCGCGTTTAACCTGCTTCTTTAGCTGCTCTCACCAATGCCTGCTCAAGGACATCCCCCCGCCCCTGCCACCCACACACACCCGTGTTTGCACACCAGGCCTCTGGACCCCAGGATTTCAAACCCTTCTGTAATTGCTCCTGCTGTTTGATCCCATCTGCTTGCTGTCTCTCCACCGTTCCTTGAAAGATCTCATCTTCTGATCTTGCTTTCTGAGGCTTTTGCTGATTTTTTCCCCCTTCTCTTTTTCATGTTATCTCTGAGGATTTGGGCCCCAAGGACAGGTAGACTGAGCACTGTTTTCCTTCATGGTCTAGTCTCTTTAGTATTTTGATGGTGATGACGGTGATGATAGTAACAGTTCTTGCTGCTTGCTGTCATCCTCGGAGCGGTCCTGAGTTGGAATCACTACGGCCATTTTCTACCAGGGGAAACTGATCATCAGAGAGGTTACTTACCACGTCCAGGCTCACACAGCTGCTAGGATTTGGAGCTGAGATGTAAACTCAGACCTGTTGACTAGAAGTCTGGATTGTCCCTTTGCGGTGGTAGTGCTAGGACATAGTGGGGACCGGGTGAGGACAGCTGCCACCAAGCCCTGTGGGCAGGAAAAGAAGCAGAAAGGAAGTTTCCATGGTGTGCATGTGTGTTCTTGTCCATGACTGAATTCATATTCCTTCCAAAGATAATTTTGACCTTGTTTCTTTTTCTTAACCTAAAATATAATAAGCTAGGTTTTTCAACCTCCTCTGATGCTGGGAATAGCATTGGAGCATAGAGATTGGTCATCCTTGGCCTCTGTTCTCACTTAACCTGTTGTTTTATGCCCATCTCAGCCTACTGATAGTAATGCTATCCTTTGCTATTGGCTAGAAATGCCTGGAAGCACTCACCGTGGCCCCAGGTGAGCCTCACGCAGACATCTCCGCTTTCCAAACCAGTGTTACAACTGGATGGCCCCTTGTGGTTCTTAGGAGTACAAGACACCCTTCAGCAACAACCATTAAGAAATGGATAAACAGAAGTTTATTACTGATGACTTGGAGTTGACCTAGCACACCTGAGACCACATAGCAAGGGGGGGGAGGGGGGAGAGGGAGGGGGGGAGAGAGCGGGAGAGAGCGAGAGAGAGCGAGAGAGAGCGAGAGAGAGAGAGAGAGAGAGAGAGAGAGAGAGAGAGAGAGAGAGAGAGAGAATCTGCTCTCACTGGGGCTGAAGGTGAGGACCTAGGGTTTCATGGGCTCACTCTATTGGTCAGTTTAAAATCTGGGCGGGGCGCCTGGCTGGCTCAGTCAGTAGAACTGGCTACTCTTGATCTCAGGGTTGTGAATTAGAGCCCCAAGGGGGCCTACAGAGATTACTTAAAAATAAAATCTTTAACAAAATAAATTAATAAAATGTGAGAGCAAGAATTTAAAGTGCTAGGGAAAGACAGGTGGCCCATATGGTCAGTTATCAAAATCAAGTGAGGTCTCTAAAACAAAGGAGCCTCAGAGGAGGGGAGAGGTAGCCTGGCCCTTTATCTAGTGTGGCTGGCAATATGGGCACTCAGGATAGATAGTCTTTGAAGTGGAGGCCTCTTTGAAATGGATGCCTTAAGCAATTAAAGCTTAAGTCAGGCACTTGCATTTCAAAAAGTAAAAAACCCAAACAAAGGAACAACAACAACAAAAACCTGTCAGGGCTTTAACATACACCTGTCTTCACTCTCTCACTCAGTTCACCTTTTAAAAAGAATTTCAGCCCTTTGAATAGTTTCCCTTCTTCTTGCTCTGCTCCCCGTAATGTCTGGCCCTTCTGCGGCAGGTTGGCATTGGTGGTGGGCAAGCTCTCAGACACTGTCCACCAGCCATCAGCCATCAGCTCAGCAGCGACAGCGGCTCACCTACAAGGTGCATTCCCTGGGACAGAACCTTCCCTGCTTTCCTGGGAGGGGTAAAGACCCCTCCTTGACTTTGGGCTGAGGGTCTGAGCCTGGCCACTGCATGAGGGCTTCTTGGCTTCAGGGCCGCTCCCAGCATCCTGTGATACAGGTGAGTGAAACCCTTGCCCTTGAACTTTAGGAGGAGCCTAGCTTTTGATAAGCTCATCTGTGCTGATGCTTCACGTGATTCAGACATTTTCCTGAGGCAGGATGAGTGTCACCTGGACACAGCATTTTTTGGCCCAACAGGCCTGTGGAGAGACGTGGCCAACCTGAAGAGCAGATCCCAAGGCTGCCAGGCAGCAGGAGCTGGGGGGGTCCCAGGATACCCCACCCATCCACCTACCTCGAGGGCCTGGCAGACACTTACAGAAGCTCCCCTGCTCAGGCCTGAAGAAGTCTGAGCATCCTTTTAGCCTGTGTTTACTCAGTTTCTGGGAAGGAAAAATAAAACAGCCAACAGCCAAATTTCCATTGGTGTTTTTGTTCCATATTTTGCTTGGGGAACTGAATCATGTTTTTCCTTTCATACACATGAAAATGTTAAGTACATAACAGCTAAATTAATCCATGCTCATAAATTAGTTAATTATGTTAATTCAGAGTCACAGAACTCTCAAGTCTCATTAGTGTTTCCATTAAACAGTTTAGGCTTGTGAGCGTTTTAAGAGGACAGTTGAAGCTACAGATTAATCTTCAAAGTCTCCAAGTATATTTTCAACGGCAGTAGGATTTACATGCATTGGGAGTTCTGGGAGGGATTTAGTGAATGTGGGCAGCTCCTACTTAAGAGCTGAGCTCTCAGGAAGCTGGTGTCCCCACCTCCCTAACCTTCACCCCTGCGTTCTCATCAGAGGCCGCTGCCTGCTGGGTCTGAATATCCCTAAGTGAGGCAGGAGCCCTGGGAAGGAGGAGATGGACAAGAACTGGTCATAGCTGCTTCGCCCCTGTGTCTCCTAGGTGGCCATGCCCTCCCTAAGCCACCTTGCTGTGGCCACCCCCAGAAGACAGATAGGACTGGCTCTTGAATGCCCTGGGGTGCACCATCTGGGCTCCCAAGATTGACCTCACAAACACTGGTTGAGTGCACACATTCAAGTCTAAGTGACAAGCTGAGCCTGGGGTGGCCTTTGTGGCCATGTGAGTGCCTTATTGTTACCATCTTCTGGTCTCCTTCAGAAGCCAGTTCAGGGTCTGTGCTCACTGACTGCCGCAGGTGCACGTCCTGTGGGGGTCCCTCACTGTCGCCACCTGCAGAGTGGATCTGTGGGTGCCCCAGCTGGCTTGCAGTGTGCCCAGTGTACCAAGCCGCCAAGGCCCTGACTGACTGCGTGCTCCTGTGTGATTCACTGTTGCTCTCTGGCCCCTGTTCCCTGGTGGGGAGACCATAAGAGCCAGTCTAGATGTCAAATCTCAAGGTAGTGACTGAGGCTCTTCCGGTGTTTACCATTCATTGAAAAATCAGCCAAAGCTGATTATGAACAAGTGACCTGTTTTAAGCTCTAGTTGCCATTATTTAAGTACAGTGAGGCCAACAGATCAGGAGACATTGGCATTGAACAGAGTTTATTACTCACAGTTCCCAAGATGAGAGAGTGCTCCAAGCTATGGAGGCCAGGAAGGGACGCCTTGGGGTTGGTCTGGAGGCAGAGGGAGCCAGCAAGTGGTGGGCTAAAGCCCTTATGATGGTTTCTGCAGGAAGGAGTGGGCATGGCAGGAGAAGCAGAGTTAGGATTGGCTCATTTGAGTGATTTCAGTGGGCTCTGGGGCTTAGGGGCTGTCGTTCGTGGTCTGGTACTTGGTCATGTGGGGATTAGGGCCAATGGAGGGAGGCCCAGAGCACAAGAGCTCGGTCAAGGAAGCGTTGGAGGTGTGGACTCTAGATTTGATTAATTTGCACATGGAAGACATGCTTCCTGGGAGAATTTTGAGGAATTGGCCAGTCCTGGGACGTGAGGGTGGTGGTTCCTCCAGGGTCAACAAGGCCCGAAGATGGCAAAGCATCAGAATAACAGAAAATAAAAGGCATAGTTAATGCAAGACCCTACCTCGCATGGACCTCATCTCATTGACCCCGGGCTCCATGGTAGGACATGCCCATGACTTTACTGGTGCACCACTGGCTACAGCTGCCTTTCCACTCAGAAGGAGATGGCGTGACTGTGTCAGGAGATCAAAAACAGAATAGGGGACCAAGAGAAACTTGGCGTGGGCACCAACTACTGTCTCTAAGAATTTCCTGTGACAATGGTGAATGTAGTTGTGTCCCAACAACTCAGCAGACCACAGCTCCCTGGTGTTTGTAGAACAAGGCTGTCACATGTGGTGGTATTTAGAGATTTGAGAGCCCTGTTACTGTCTTAGGCAATAAGTTGAGTTGACAGAAACCTTTTAGGTTTGTAACATTTCTAAACAACCGTTGGGCCCTCACTTGGCCCAGAATGGCTGCTCGTAGGACAGAATGTGCTGTAGGTTTAGTAGGGGGAGGGAACCCCCCAAAACCAATTCTCTGTGGATTTACTAAAATAAACTCAGGATTAATGAGCTCAATTTGCTGGGGAGGCCTATTTGTCACACTCAGGAAGCTGTGATCTAATTTTACCTGCTGTTCATGGCACTGGCACTGCCATTCACTTGCTGAAGGCAAAATACATTACTTCTCAATAAACAAAAGTGGGCTCAGCCTGTCCTGCCCCCCTGCCTTCCTCCAGATATTAACAACCCAGGCTGATCACTGACTTCTTGTACTGGTGTGTGTGTGTGTGTGTGTGTGTTCTCCTTGCCCTCCTTTTTTGTTACCATCTTCTTGTCCCCTTCAGAAGCCAAAAGATTTAAAATCTAAATACATTTGGTTGTTGCCTTCTTTATCACCAGGTGAAATTTATTTTCTGTTAATTATGGAGGCTTGAAGTCCAAGATCAAGCTGTTGGCAAGTTTGGTTTCTGCTAATGCCACTCTCCTTGGCTTCTCATTGTGTCCCCACATGGTCATCACTTGGTCTGTACATTTTCTGTATCTGAATTTCGTCTTTTTTTTTAAGTTTATTTATTTATTTATTTTTGAGAGAGAGAGAGAGAGAGAGAGAGAGAGAGAGAGAGAGAGTATACGTGTGGCAGAGAGAGATGGAGCAAGAGAATTCCAAGCGGGATCCACACAGTCAATGCAGAACTAGATGCAGGGCTCAAACTCACAAACCGTGAGATCATAACTGGAGCCAAAATCAAGAGTTGGACGCTTAACAGACTGAGCCACCCAGCTGCCCCTGAATTTCCTCTTCTTACAAGGGGACCAGGCATAATGAATTAGGACCCCCCCCCCATATGACCTCATGTTAACTTAAATACCCCTTTGTAGACCCTCTCTTCAAATCCGGTCACGCTGACCTCACCGTGCCTTTTAACATCGAGCTTCCTCAGGAAGTTCAGGGGAACTGCTACGTCTCCTGCCACTTCACAGGGTCAACTGCATGTCACAAGGCCGGTAAAATCGCACTATAAATTCGTAGCAGGGGGAGGGGAGGAAGGGCAGGTCACTGTGGAAACAGTGCTGTTGGTTATGTACACTTGACCAAGAGCCTTGTACAGCCATTCATTCAGCAGGTTCTCTGGGGCATGTAAAATATTACTGGATCCAGGCAGTTTTATAGGAAAGCACGTCTTGTGAAAGCAAGGCCAGCCTGTGTGACTCGCTCCTGGACACAGCGTCTATGCACACCGGAACGCGTAAGCACCACCTGCCTTCTCCCCAGTGCCCCCCCCCCGACCCCAGATTGGTCCTTGGCGTGGCCCGCTCAGCACGTTTGCCCTCCCGCCATGAGCTCTGGAGCCTGCAGGCCACATACCTGTGAGCGTGCCTGTGAGCTAACTGGCCATCCAAATGATTGGTCCAACTTTTTTTTCCTGTTCCTGACAGCGTATAGTAAATGGCTCTTTCGTTTTTCATTAGAGAAATGATTACTGTTTTTCTTCATTTTGGCATTTCCAGAGAACCATTCCCATTTAAAGCTAATACTGGAACACTGAAAATATTTGCCTTTTCTTTGTTGGCAACTTGTCAATGCTTTGTTAAAATCTAAATACATCATGCCTTCTTCCTCACACATCAGCCACTCTTCCGAGATGAGAGGCATCATGAGGGGTGTTGACAAGTCATTCTGTTCATCCGCTTTTACGTATTTGCGGTGTCCTCTGGCATCTTGTTCTTCTCGTTCAAAAGGAGGCGCTGGGCACAGAGTAATGCATAGAATTGTTGAATCACTATAATGTATGCCTGAAACTAATATAATGCAGCATGCTAATTATATGAAAATTTTTGAAAAGTAGGCATTTAGGGGCATCTGGGTGGCTTAGTCGGTTAAGCGTCCAGCTCTTGATTTCAGCTCATGGCATGATCTCACGGCTTGTGGGATTGCGCCCCACTTGGGATTCTCTCTCTGCCCCTCCCCGTTCTCTCTCTCTCTCTCTCTCGCTTTCGCTCTCACTCTCGCTCTGTCTCTCTCTCAAAATAAATAAGCATTTTTTTTAAAGCAGGCATATCAACACGTATTCCTTGCATGGAGAAGGCTAGAATAACAGGTGGCATGTTGGCACTAGAACACCAGAATTGATTCGGGCTGCCAGTGTGGCTGGCAGGGACTTCTCCTGCCCTGGGAAGCCTATTGAGGAACATAAATGTACAAGGAACAAAGCTACCATTTCTCCAATAGCACCAGGAGCTATGGCCTCAATAAATTAAAATTAAATCAATCATAAAATTAAATCAATATTTAATTCTCTCAGCTATTCCGTCAGGTAAATATGGAAGACAAAGGCTCAGAGAGTTTGAAATCCCGGTCTAAGGTTAGACAGAGCTGGGATCCCACCCCAGGACTCTCCGACCCCTGTTCTCTTTACCCCACTGTCAGTTGCTCTTTAATTACACCAGAGGCCACACCTTTGTCACAGCACACTGCCAACATCCCACACTACTGGTTATGGCCCCTCTCTTTGGGCTGATGACTCAGTGAGCACCTGGGCCCAGCGTCTCCAACATAGACAGACGACCTGAGCACACAGACTAGTGACCGAAGAAAGATAATCTTTCAGATCACCCTGAGTCCTCTTGTCCACCCAGAAATCAGAAAGGAGGAATGTACACTGAGCTGATGTCACAGTGGGTTTGCCCCACCTATAAAAGGGAGGAAGGAACCCCACAGTAGATGCCAATGAACGTGGATAAGTTTGGCCCCCATTTATAACTCCCTAGATCTTCAAAGGGAAGTTGTTCTTTAGTACCTGTCTAGCAAAAGATATGATCAACAAAGTGAGAAGATAAGGCTTCAGCTGGAAGAAGACATTCGTAACCTGTCTAACCCACAAACGATCAATTCCCAATACAAGCAAAAGGAAGCAATACATTATGTAAGCATGCATACAATTGTATTAAAACACTAGTTTTTAAAGTACAATGAGGGCACCTAGGTGGCTCAGTCGGTTAAGCGTCTGACTTTGGCTCAGGACATGTGGTTCATGAGTTCAAGCCCTGCATTGGACTCTGCTGACAGCTCAGAGCCTGGAGCCTGCTGTGGATTTTCTCTCCCCCTCTCTCTCTGCCTCTCTCCTGCTTGTGCTCTCTCTCTCTCTTTCTCAAAAATAATTAAACTTTAAAACTGTGTAATAAGCATCCCTTTACTTAAGAAAAAAAAAAGGCAATGAAAAGACAATCCAAATTTCTGAGTAATTTCCTCTGTGAGGGGCAGGGCATGGGTAGAGACCCCAGTAGGTCATGTTTATATTTGCATTGAGTGGATGGAGGTCTCATTGGTGTTAATTTTTCAGCTTTATCACTAACATGTATGTAACTTATGATCCTTCATCCATTATCAAATAGTGTATGTTTTAAAATAAAGGTAAAAACTGGGGTGGCCGGGTAGCTCAGTCAGTTAAGTGTCCAAATTCGGCTCAGGTCATGATCTCATGGTTCGTGGGTTCCAGCCCCACGTTGGGCTCTGTGCTGACAGCTAGCTCAGAGCCTGGAACCTCTTTCAGGTTCTGTATCTCCCTCTCTCTGTGCCCCTCCCCTGCTCACGCTCTGTCTCTCTGTCTCTCAAAACTAAACAATTTAAAAAACTTAAAAAAAAATAAAGATTAAAAAATAATGCATTATTGGGGCGCCTGGGTGGCTCCGTCAGTTAAGCATCGGCTTCAGCTCAGGTCAGATCTCACAGTTCGTGGGTTTGAGCCCCGCGTCGGGCTCTGTGCTGACAGCTAGTTCAGAGCCTGGAGCCTGTTTCAGACTCTGTATCTCCCTCTCTCTCTGACCCTCCCCTGCTCTCACTGTCTCTCTCTGTCTCTCAAAAATAAATAAAAAGCATTAAAAAAATTTTAAAAAATGCATTATTGTTAACAGCCCCTGGAAATTTGTGTATTTACTTACATTTTTGCAGATGGGGAGACTGAGGCTCAGTGGTTTCAAACTAGCCACTACTGTGCACATTGGGTGCTTATTGCCAGGCACTTTACCTAAATTATCTTTTTTAGTTTAATTTTTTTAAGTTTATTTATTTATTTTGAGAGAGAGAGAGGTGGGGAAGGGCAGAGAGAGAATCCTAAGCAGTCTCCACACTCAGTGAAGAGCCTGATGCAGGACTCAAACCCACTGACCGTGAGGTCATGACCTGAGCTGAAGTCCAACAACACCTAACCATCTGAGCCCCAAGTGCCTCTCATCTTTTTTAGTTTTTAAACAAATTTTTTAATGTTTATTTATTATTTTTGAGAGACAGAGAGAGAGCATGAGCGAGGGAGGAGCAGAGAGAGACAGACAAACAAACAGAATCTGAAGCATGCTCCAGTCTCTGAGCTGTCAGCACAGAGCCCGATGCGGGGCTCAAACCCACGAGCTGTGAGATCATGACCTGAGCCAAAGTCAGATGCTTAGCCTACTGAGCCACCCAGATTCCCCTCTTTTTTAGTTTTTATGGCACCTTTGTAGATGCAGTAGCTTTCATCATTGCAGTCTATAGGAAATGGAGGCTTAGTGACATGAGGTAACTCCCAGAGTCACTAGTTGGTGGTCACAGTAGGACCGTCACTGTGGCATGCCCCATCTCCCTTCTGCTGGCTCCACGGCATACTGTCCGTTGAGAGCTCTGCTCCACAGGCCTCTCCGGGGGACTGGTGATGAGGAGTCCACCTGGTGCCATCGTAGTGTGTGAGCAGTGACGGCTTCCTGGCACCGTCCTAAGCCAGGCAGCTGTGGTCCTGTCTGCATCAGCTAGGGCCATCATAACGAAATTCCAGACCGGGAATTTACACAACAGACAGTTCTGTTCTCACAATTCTGGAGGCTGGAAGTCCAAGGTCATGGTGCTTGTTCATTCTGTTTCCCGGTGAGGACCCATTCGGTGGCTCACTGATGGCTGGCTTCTCTGTGTCCTCATGCAGTGGAGAGAGACAGAGGAAGCAGGTTGTCTGCTGACTCCTCTTATAAGGGCACGAAGCCCATTGTGGGGGCCCCACCCCCATGACCTCATCCAAACCTAATTACCTCCTAACACTCCTGTCTTCACCACGCTGGGGGCTGAGGCTTCGACATGTGGACTTGGAAGAAACACAAACGTTCAGTCCATCACAGGTAGTAAAGAGAGGAAGGGAAATAGATAGGGAGCCAGAAGAGAGAACAGACAGGGTCGAAGTTAGAATTTATTTCTTCTTCTCAGTTTTAAGACCTTCTGCCATAAAGAGATGGCTCTTTCGATGACTCCAGCACCACCCTCTGTCACTGCCCATGTCGTGACACTCCCAAATGGCTCTTGGCCCTGTCACTGAACTCCTGATGTCTCCCAGACCTCAGTCTCACTGTTGTTTCGCTATAAATTTCTCTGACATTGATTTTGAGTGTGATTTCTAGGCTTCCGGAACACGTGGTTCCAGTTGGCTTCGTGTCCCACCTAAGCGTAGGGCCAAGATGCCGTCCGTGCCCTACGGTGGCCCTTCCTCCTCCTTCCAGCACGACTGTCCTACTCAGCTTCCCAGGGACCCCACACCATGCCTCTTACCGTTTCTCTCTCAGCTCACAACCAGGATCATTAGGACGGACGTGAAGGAGAACAATTTCAGGGCCACCTGAGCCTTCACAACCCAGGGTGGATGAGTTGATAGGGTGGAAGAATTTACTGCATTTAAATTATCTTCACATTCTCTGTAGGTAGAAGTTTCTCACCCTGACAAATCATAAAGTGTTTTTAGCTTTTTGTCTACGATCCATGTGTTACTGGGTGAGAGATTAGGTATCATTTGAAATTTATGTGTTAGGCATCTCTGCCTCGCAACCATCCATCAAAAGTGACAGCAAAGCATCTCTACAATTCCAGTTAAAATGGGTGGGACAGGAAGGTTTAATCCACATCCCACATCTGTCCTTGAGCCCCTGGGGAGGGAGTCCCGCTGTGGTTCTTTTTGTCTGAGTCCCACACCATCTCTTTTCATCCTGGGGAAAAGTCACCGTTCTGTCTTTTAAAGTCATTTGTATTCTGAGTCTCTATTTTTGGCATACACGCTCTCTTGTCGATGCAGATGCTGGGATGTGGCAGGAATAGATCCAGCCCAGTCTGGGGGAGCTGGGGGCCTCTCTGCTCAGTGAGGCGAGCCTCAAGGAAAGTGCTGCCTGGGCCGGTGTGCCCAGGAGGGGAAGCTGTGACCGTTAACAATCGTGTCTCAGAAGAGTCTTTAATGGTGCATGGAAATGTTCTGTGTGAAGTTCTGTGGTAAAAAAAAGAACTTGGAGAGAAAGTGCACGCTGTGGCCAAAGAAAAATACTGGAAGAAAATAACCAAAATATTATCACTAGTTATTTCTCTATTTTCCAAACTTACTGCAAAGAGCATATGTGATGCTTATAATCAGAAAAAGTCCTCTTTCCTGTTATGTCTTAAATAGCTCAAGATTTAAGATTTGTTGGCATGGCCACCACACACATGGAGCTGGGCCTGGTAGAGGAGGGGCTTCTGGGGGCCTCTGAGCGGGGTGGTTGTGGGTCCTGAGGAGTCGCCTAGAGAGCGCAGATCTAGGCTGAAAGGGCACAGGTTTGTGGAGCCTCAGAGAGGTCCCATCTGCGTCCAGGCAGGACATGCTGGTGGCCATCATCACCCCTGCTTCCCAGACACAACCCAGCATCACTGAGACCCCCTTGCTGGGTGAGGCACGGTGGTACCCCACTTGCTGGGTGCAGAGTGGAATCATTAACAGAGGCAAATGCTGGGCATGGGGTGGGCAGGGAACCCCTGACCGAGGAGGCAGGCATTGGAAGAGGCTCATGGCTCACCCCCTCTCCTTTTGGGGTGCTCTTGAGGAATCTACCCCTGACCCCCTAAACACCCCTCTGGGGAGCCCAGAACCAGAACACACACTGAGATAAGATGGCGTCCCCTCCATAGGCCAGGTGACGGCCTTCCGTCTTCCAGGTTAAAAACTCCTGACTACAAATCAGAGATGGAGTTGTATTTTTTAAACAAAGGAGAAATAAACTGTTGACAGCAGGGAAAGTTGAAAATGACTCCAGAGTTCTGCTCTAGAAATAATATCATAATACTTCTAATATGTTCCATTTTTAAATACCAGAGTGACATTGTGCTGCCGTGGAAACTACTTGAATCCTATATTTTCCAAACAGTTCTGTTTCCTTGGCCACTGTCCTGTGTTGGGGACGCCACAGTGTGGCCCCTGATGGCATTTGAAGTCCTTCACGTCGGACAGCATGGGATGGGGGGCGGGGGGTTCCAGAATGACGCTGGAAGGCTCCTGAGTGGTGTGGGGCTGCCGGCGGTGCCCCTGGGCACAGTCTCTGCGGCCCTCCCAAGTACAGGGCGGGCGCGCACCGAGTCCCCTTGTGTGCTTGCAGGCATCCGCATGCTGGACGGGGATGTGACGGATGTGGTTGAGGCCAAGTCGCTGGGCATCAGACCCAACTACATCGACATTTACAGCGCGAGCTGGGGGCCGGACGACGATGGGAAGACCGTGGACGGGCCTGGCCGGCTGGCTAAACAAGCCTTCGAGTATGGCATTAAAAAGGTGTGAGTCATTCAGGGCTATGGTGGATCTCTCATGGGTGGGGGGAAGAGTAAAAAAAGTTATTAACGATTAAAAACAGAGTGACCCAGCCCAGAGCCCCTGAAGAGGACTGGGCTGGCCCTGCTGTGCCAGGACCAGTGTGAGGGAGAAGTCATTTAGGGGCTCAGGGAGGTGGCTCTCTACCATCCAGAACAGAAGACTCTCACCTTGTCATAGAACTGCTGTCCCAGCAGGTACCAGCTGGTGCCCCATCCGGCCCAGGACTCTGTGCCTTGAAGCCTGACAGCCCCCAGTCGAGGGGTATGTGCAGGTGGGCAGCCGGGCTTTTAGTCCAACTGCCTGGCCTGCGACCTGGCCTGTGCAGGTGGAAGGGGTGTCCTGAGCCTCGGGCCACCTGCCCACGGAAACGCCCAGCCATGGAGCTTCCTGTGTCTGCCACGAGTGTGCGCTGATCCAGGCCCCCCGGGAGCTGGGCCTTTTGCCCTCCCTGTCAGCACACAGTCTAATATGTTTAGGATTTCTGGGGACTAAAGAGAGCAAACATCCAAACACCGGGTCTCCACTGACCAGCTGAGGGGAAGCAGAGGAAGCTGACAGCCCTGTGTCCCACTGGCCAGGAGGCCCACCCACTGTCACTCTGTGATCACTAGTTCTGGGTCCTTGGGAGTCAAAAATGCAGGGGGCGGGGGAGGGGGCCTGGAGCTGACCCAGTTCTTGTAAGCCAGGTGGCGCGGCAGATTTCTGGGTGAGGACAGCTTCTTGGAGCCGGCAGACAGAGCTGTGCTCAGTGTCCGGGTGGCTCTGGGTGGCCCAACAAGGCCCAGCCCAGAGGATAAGGTCCAGCCTGGCGATGCTGGCAGGGGTTTGGGCAGGAAGTCCAAGCATCCCTGGGTCAGCGTTCAGACTTCTGGCTTCTATCGGAGACTGGGGAGAAGGGCTGGGGAGCAGGATGGTTCGAGTCCGTTTTATTATTTATGCTTCATAAATATTTAATTTTGAAGTTGATTTATTTATTTTGAGAGAGACAGAGAGAGTGTGAGCGGGTGAGGGGCAGAGAAGGATGGAGAATCCCGAGCAGGCTCCACACCATCAGCACAGAGAGCCCAGTGTGGGGCTCAAACTCACGAAACTATGAGATCATGACCTGAGCTGAAATCAAGAGTAGGAAGCTTAACTGACTGAGCCCACCCAGGCACCCCCTATTATTTGTACTTTAAAACATTTTTTGAAAGTCCGTATTTTATTGTAACCTGTGCACCATGATTAAAATGTGATTAATAAATAGTTAATGAATAAATCAAATATTATCAGAGGATTTTATTAAAAGCAACCTTTCTTTGTCTCCCTCTGCCCAACCCCTAGCCCCGCCCCATAGAGAAGCCATCTTTTTTAACTCTGTTCATTCTTTCTTTCTTCTAAATAATATGGCTTGATTGCTTTTCTGGATGTATTGAGTTTGGCCATTTTTTTGTTAATTTTTTTATGAGGTTTGAGCTTTTATCTCTTCAGATGCTCCCAACCTGGCATTTGACCTCACAGTAGTGCCTGCGACACCACACAGCTGCCTTCCTTCCCCCATAACTCCAAGGAAATGTAAAGGCTGCTTCTGCCGGGTTGCTGAGCACCTGAGCTGTGCCAGGTGCTGGCCCAGGGCCACTGGAACATTCTGTGACCAAGTCAGCTGCTGTCTGCAAGGGGCTGCCAAGTAAAAATATCTTATCTTCCCAGTACTCAGCTCCTGCCACCCACCAGATCACATGGATCTCACTCTTGATGACAAGTGGAACATCCTAAAACTTAAGCTTAATTTAAGCTGTAAATTAGAGATCACATTTTCTGTGTGGAAGATACTGCTTTGAATGGTGTTAATCCAAAACATGTGTTCTTCTAGCAGATGATTGCTAAAGATCTGACATCTTAGGACAGCCCCCCCCCCATTTCCTGGAGAGGTAAATTATTGTTTTCTTCCTTTTTGTTTAAGTTTTTAAATTTCTTTATTTTTGAGAGAGAGTGTGTGTGTGAGTGAGGGAGGAGAGAGAGAGAGAGAGAGTGAGAGAGGAAGAGAGAGAATCCCAAGCAGGTTCTATGCCATCAGCACAGAGCCCAATGTGGGGCTTAACCCCATGCACCATGAGGTCATGACCTGAGCCAAAATCTAGAGTCCAATGATTAATTTACTGAGCCACCCAGGCATGCTGTAAATGGTTGTTTTCTTTTTTTAATGTTTATTTATTTTTGAGAGAGAGAGGGAGACACAGAATCTGAAGCAGCCTCTAGGCTTTGAGCTGTCAGCACAGAGTAGGCGTGGGACTCGAACCCATGGACCATGAGATCATGACCTTAGCTGAAATCAAGAGTCCAATGCTTAACTGACTGAGCCACCAAGACGCTCTATAAGTGTTTTCTTTTTTTCTTTCTTTCTTTTTTTAAATATTTATTTTTGAGAGAGAGCGAGCGAGCACGAGCAGGGAAGGGGCAGAGAGAGAGCGAGACACAGAATCAGAAGCAGGCTCCAGGCTCTGAGCTGTCAGCACAGAGCCGGACGAGGGGCTTGAACCCACAGACCGTGAGAGCATGACCTGAACTGAAGACAGACACTTAACCACCTGAGCCACCCAGGTGCCCTAAATTGTCTTCAAACGATTGTTTGGTATCTCAAGTTTACTTGGGTTTGTGTAGGTGAACCCAAGGAGGATTTGGAAAGCCTGGAGCTGTAGAGAGGGGCTCTTTGCATGCTGACAACTGAGCAGCCTCTGCTTTATCAGCGTCAGGGGGGTGAGGAGGCTGCAGAGGGGACCATGTGGTTCCCTGCCATTCTTGTCACAGTTTCTTGAAATACTGAGGTCATTTCATTTTTTTCAGTCATTCTGAAGTAAAATGTGTCATATAGGGAGCCCTAAATCACAGCCGTCTAAAGTTGTCACTGAAAATCCTCCTAGAAATTTGGTGATCTCATACCAGACCACATTCCCCCATCTGTTTTTCCTCCTTGATGCCCCATTTGTCACCTACAGTCTTTCTTTGTCAAGTCTGACTTCATCTCTGGTAGATAATGTGGTTTGGAGACTTCAGAGACCATAATTTGGCATAGGGATGGGCCTAATGTTGGTCTTTAGGAAGCTTTACCCCTCACGTAGCTTGTCATACCGAAGAGGAGACGTAATATGGCTAGAAAGGTCTGGCCTGTCCCAGATGCCAGGGCATCTGCTATCCCTCAGGAACGGTGCTCTGGAGTTCACAGATGAACCCTCACCCCCCATGCAGGATGCTGAAATAGGTTTTGATCAGGTTGAGTTTGTGACTGTCCTGAACAGAAACACAAGTTCATGGCTGGAGTTGAAATGTCGTCCCCTATAGCTTCTGCCCTGTGGCTTCCAAGACCTGGGAAATGAACATGAAGTCCTCAGAGACCGAGAACACATCTCCCACACCTCAGATCTGGGTGTTTTCTCCACCTCATTTTCACATTCTCTTTAGGAGACTTTTCAGGAGGGAGAAAGGTTCTTGATGCCTTGACACCTGTGAGAATGGATTGGTCTAGGAGTATCTGCACAGCGGAAGGTGGAATATGCCTTTGGCATTTTAAGCCCTTGTTACTTAAAGTGGGGTCCAGAAGCAGCCACGTGGACATCACCAGGGAGCCCATTAGAAATGCAGAATCTTGAGGCGCCTGGGTGGCTTGGTTGGTTAAGCATCCAACTCGTAGTTTTGGCTCAGATCACGTGCGCATGGTTTACGAGTTTGAGCTCTGTACTGACAGAGCGGAGCCTGCTTGGAATTCTCTGTCTCCCTTTCTTTCTGCGCCTCTCCTGCCCACTGTCTATCTCTCTCGGTCTCAAAATAAATAATTCTTGAAAAATAAAAAATAGGGACACCTGAGTGGCTTAATCGGTCAAGTGTCCAACTTCGGCTCAGGTCATGATCTCACAGCTCGTGAGTTCAAGCCCTGCATCTGCTCTTTGCTGACAGCTCGGGGCCTGGAGCCTGCTTCCGATTCTGTGTCTCTGTCTCTCTCTGCCCCTCTCCCACTCACGCTCTGTCTCTGTCTCTCTCAAAAAATAAATAAACATTTAAAAAAATAATATAAAAATAAATTAAAATAAAATAAACTATTTTAAAGAAATACAGAATCTCGGGGCTCCCCCCAGCTTGCCAAGTCTGAGTCTGCAATGGAGCAAGACCCCCTAGTGAGCTGTGTGCTTGCTCAAGTATGAGGAGTGCTATCTGGGGGTGTTCCCTGTGCTTCTGGAACAGTAAGGTTATAGGCACCCCCCCCCCAGCAAAATGACAGTCTTTTATAAATAAATAGTTTGGATGGAATAAAGGTAGGCTCTGAGAGGTTAAATACCTTTTTATTTGGATTTTAGTTTCTTTGAACTAGCTTCAAAGATAATTGCATGTAGACACACCCATTTCTAAGGTGCTTTGTGCCTTTCTTCCAGAAGGCTGACCTTTTTGCTAAATGTGAGTAAGCCTTCTGTGGAGCTCGTGGCCGTGTGGACAGGCCCCCATGGGAGACGTGGAAAACAGAGTGAGTGAGGCAGCTTTGAGCAGTGGGATTGGATGAGTGTGAGGGGACTTCTGCGTTGAGAGTCCCAGGTTGGAAACTGGAGGAAATGTCAGAGTCATGACAAATAGGCACAAAAGGGCAAGGAGTTGTAGTCTGCTTGGTCTACAAAGTGGAACATCATGGGGCTTTCAGAGCAGGTGGGTCCACTCAGCCTGGGATGGACTTGAACTCTGAGGGAGCATAACGCTCCCAGAGTCAGCAGCAAGGCTTCAGTTGGACTCCATGGGGATCCCAGAATCCTGCTGCAAATCTTTAAATTGGCCAGTTGTTGGGCTTAAGTATCAGTTTCCTCTCACATGTTTGGAAAGGAGGGTCCTTGGCAAGGACACCAGAGTTACCAGCCCTGTGGGTCCAGTTTCATCCCTATGGATGTTGGCACTGCTCTCTGGGCCTGGCTGTGCACCACCAACAGGTCCAGCCACTCGGGCAGAATGGTCAGTTCTGTCTCGGATTAGTTCATCTTTAGATAGGGTTTGTGACGTGGTTGGGTCAGACATCATTGCTTCTGTGGGTGTGGACGGGGACAGAGCTGTGGGAAGCTACCCTGGCCACCGCTGCCCCTCAAACACTTGCTCTCATGTATGCATTCTTAGAAATAAAAACCCAGGTGCAGGTGGAGCGCTGGCCTTGGCTGGCGTTCCCCACCACCTACTTTAACACATCCCCATGGCGGGGACCCTGGGAAGCCCTCAGACAATGGCCATGGGCAGCCAGAGTGTTCTGGACCATGACCCTTTTTACCTATTCAATCTTCACCCAGAATTCACAGTCCCACCCCTTCTTTTCAAAAATGGTCTTGCCCTGGGGTGTCTGGGTGGCTCAGTCTGATAAGCATCCGACTTCGGCTCAGGTCATGATCTTGCAATTTGTGAGTTCAAGCCCTGTGTCTGCTCTGTGCTGACAGCTCAAAGCCTGGTGCCTGCCTCTGATTCTGTGTCTCCCTCTCACTCTGCCCCTCCCCTGCTTATGCTCTGACTCTCTCTCTCAAAAATAAATAAAGATTAAATGATTAAAAAAATTACCTTGCTCTCTAAGACATATTCCTCTTCTGCAGGGTTTTCAAGAAAATTTGCCCTCTGCCCCACAGGACCAGCTCTTTGAATTCAGAAAAATTAATATTATAAATCAGCCATCAACTTTCATCTCAGTAATTTGCTCTTTGTGATGATAGGACATTATGATGGGAATTACAGGCATGGCTCTGGAATAGAACGGCTTGTATGAGGGCCCTTGATTTTCCCATGAAGAACAGAAAGGTCTTTCTGGGGCATCTCCTCAGTGCGATCCTGTGATTCTGCAGCATTAAGGCTGTCACCACAGGCGGAACTGCTTAAAATAAAACAAGAGGGGCACCTGGGTGGCTCAGTCAGTGAAGCATCCTACTTTGGCTCGGGTCATGATCTCATGCTTTGTGGGTATGAGCCCCACGTTGGGCTCTTTGCTGAATGGCTCAGAGCCTGGAGCCTGCTTCAAATTTTGTGTCTCCCCCTCTCTCTGCCCCTCTCCTGTTAATGCTCTGTCTCTCTCTCCCTCTTTCTCAAAAATAAATAAACATTTAAAAAAAAAAAGAATGCTTTAAAACAAAACAGGAGCCTGCAGAACCATGTCCTTGGTGGCATCATGTGGTCTGAATGCATCCTTTTTTAAAATCTTTATTTTTGAGAGAGAGAGAGCGCGCGCACAAGTAGGGGAGGGGCAGAGAGAGAGGGAGACACAGAATCTGAAGCAGGCTCCAGGCTCTGAGCTGTCAGCACAGAACCCGATGGAGCGGCTCGAACTCACAAACCGTGAGATCATGACCTGAGCTGAAGTTGGATGTATAACTGACTGAGCCACCCAGGCGCCCCTGAATGCATCCTGCTTAGACCCTTGAAAGGGACATTCCGAGGGAAGGACTCCGGGCTGGTGTGAGACCTACACTTCGAAATTCCAGCTTCCGGGGCTGACTGACACCTTGTTGTCCTTCTTCCCATCTAGGGTCGGCAGGGCCTGGGCTCCATTTTTGTCTGGGCCTCCGGGAATGGCGGGAGAGAGGGGGACCACTGTTCCTGTGATGGCTACACCAACAGCATCTACACCATCTCCGTGAGCAGCACCACCGAGAACGGTTACAAGCCGTGGTACCTGGAAGAGTGTGCGTCCACCCTGGCCACTACCTACAGCAGCGGGGCGTTCTACGAGCGGAAAATCGTGAGTCCTCCCGGCCAGGTGGAGAGCTTAGGATGTGCTCCTCCAGCCCTTCGGGGACACGTTTCTCTTCCCCTGAGGCCAGTCCGTACCGGCCCCCGGGGTACCACCCTCCCCCATCAGTGAACTGGTTGTACCTCGAGGGAAACCCCAGGCCCTCGGCAACCTTCTGCAGGCCCTGCCTTTCTAATTTTTGCACAAAATACCAATTAAAACCCTCTCTGGCTTTAGAGATCTAAAAATAGCATTTAAGAATGGGGTGCATTCTCAACACTGGGCCTCCTTTTAGCTCTCTAAATTTCTGTGGTCACATCGCTTCGGATCCAGCTGACCGGTTCAGTTTCAACGTGCCAGACAGAGGAAAAGAAAGTCTTGGTTTTATACTGCAACATTTTAGAGATCCAAGAGTTCTTCCAGGCCATGCTCTCCCTAACAAAAGGACTTGCCCCAGACCCTTCCAATTGAGCTGTGGTTTCTGTCTGTCACGTTCACTTCAATGGACATCAGTGTGATTCATCTTTTAAAAAGTATTTCCGTTTAGCATATGGGTGGCATTTGTGCTTCTTCCTTCCCTACAGGCTTTCCTGCTTTAAGAAAAGTAAAGAGGGGGAGGATTTTGAGCTGAAATTAATGCAGAATTCAAATGCACAGTCATTAAGTTGGTTTTTAGACGTTTAAAAAATGAGACCGTGGAGCCGGCCAGACACGGTTTAATTTGAAAGCAAGCTCACTAGCATCTTTTTTTATTTCTCCTGCTGTTTTGTCGCATCTCGAGAAATTATTTGCGAATTTGTTTGTACGTTCTTCTGAGGGAGCATTCAGGCTCCCTGTTCCCTCTTGTGCTCTGAACCAGTTGAAAGGTCAGCCACGGCTGTTCTGCCGCCAGCCTGCAGCGGCCCCGGCTAGTTAACGAAGGTATTAATTTATTTTCCTTTTCTACTGAAGCACGTGCCCCCGGGACAGGCGGCCGAGGTTCTGCACGGTGTCCTGTTCATGTAGGAATCCAGCGTCATTGGAACACGGACTTGCCGGAGTCTTGTTAAACAAGCCTGCTGGCTGGAGGCGTGTGGGGTGGAGACTGGGTCATTGAACACTTTGTACCAAAGGCTTCCTGCCGGGACGACCCTGTCTCTCAACCCTGGGAGCAGGGCTCGGGGTTTTATTTGCTTAATTAGTCATACTGCGAGTGCACACACCTCAGTTACAAAATGCCTTGATTCTTTTTTCTTTCTTAAGTCTCTTCTCTGAGCAATAACATGTGGGTCGGAAGGGTGTAGTTAAGAGGGTAAAAGAGAAAATGAGTCAATTCTTGCTGGGTTGGGATTCTTCTCTGAGAATATGGATGGTGTTTTTGCTTGTTTTTACTGTTGTGTTCAGCTCAGCTAGAGCCACGTTTTTGCTCTGAGGCCCCTTCGAGAACCTCCAAGCTCTGGACTTAAGGCAGCCTGCAGGCTGGGCAGTTCAGGGAGGAATCGGCTGGAAATCAAGGCTCTGTCGCACCTGTGCCCTCTAGTGAATGCCAGGCAGCGTTTGCCTGGAGGACGGGATTGCCTGGTGCTGACACATGACCCTTGATGAGTGGAGTAACACCTAACGTGAGCGTCTCTCACTCATTTATTCCTTGGCTCTTTCTTTCATTGACTGAACACGAGCAGAGTACCATGCATGACGTCTGGTCTCAGGAAGGGGGCTGCCCACCTCGGTTGAGCCATCCCCTCCCTCCACTGCGATGCCTCTGCTCACAACCCAGTAGCCCTTTTTCAGAGGCCAGAGAGCTGGCCACAGGCCTCACCTGCTCTTGGGAGGTTTGCCTCCTGCCCAGACACCCTCAGTTTCCCTCCCTGGCCACCATTTACTGAATGTAAGTATGTTTCAGGTGCCAGCTATGATTTTGATCAGAAGCCTTGTAAAGAATGTGTCGTTATGCCCTTTTGCAGATGAAGATCCTGAGGTCAGGGAGGTCACATCCTTGTCCCAATTTCCCTACCCTCAGCTGCCCAGCCTAACATCAGGTTGCCTCAGTCCTGCTGAATGGGGAGGGAGGAGCAGGCTGGTCTCCTCCAGGGTTTCTGTCCAATCCTTCTTGCGTGTGAGAGACAGACAGGCTAGATCCTGTCTCACTGGGTGCTTGCAACCCAGCCGAAGTGTGACAAGGAAGATGCTCTGTTTGGAAGAAGATCTGGATTGTTTTCACTGGGGAAATCCACTGCCTGGGGTTATGCAGATCTGCTACCGGAGGCTTGCAGTTGGTGAGGGTGTCAGTTTCCTATTGCTGTCGTAACAAATGATCTCAAACTTAGCTTCAACAGCGCAGATTTATATTCAGGAGGCTAGAAGGGCAGCAGCCTCCCCGGAGTCTCTGTTCTGAGTCCCCCGAGGCTGAAATCCACGTGCCTGTGAGATCACGTTCCCTTCTAGAAGCTCTAGTGGAGAATCCATTCTGTGCTCCATCAGGTTATTGGCAGAATTTACTTTGTTGTGGTTGTAGGACTGAGCTCCTGTTTCCTGGTGGGCTGTCTGCTAAGGGCATCTCCTGGCTGCCCACATTCCTTGTTTCTCCATCTCCCTCGTCAAAGCCAGCAGTCACGGCCCGGGTCTGTCTTCTGCCTCATCTCGCTGACACATTTTTCTGCCTCCTTCCACTTCTTGGGGCCCTTGGGGTTACCTCGGGCCCACTGGATAATCCAGGATATTCTCGCTGATTTAAGATCTGCCGATTAGCAACCTTAGTTCCATCTGCAGAGCGTGAGAGAGTAGCTTGAGGGCCCAAATCCCATCCAGCGCAGGAGGTGCGGCACCGCTGGACCACATGGGGTGATTTCCTGCTGCTGCTTCTCCATTTTAGCTCAAAGGCGAGGGACAAATCAGGCTGTGTGTCTGTGGGGCCCAGAATCAGTTCCCCGGCCCAGCTGGGAGTCAGTGCCTCAGAGAAAGGCACGCAGGGCCCCGCGATTTGCGGAGTCAGCCTCGCCTTCCCGAGGAGAATGGCCAGCTTCGTTTCCCATACGGCACACCGTGAGGGTGGACAACTCGCTGGATTCGTCCGCTGCGGCAGGTGGAACCGCGTGCTTTGGGACAGTCAATGATCTGAGGACGACATCCTGGTGGAGAGTGATCTGTGACCTTCTAGACTGATCTCTGATCTTCTGGCTAAAGGCAGAGATGCCGTCTGGGCCCCCTGGGCACCCGCACATGTTTCCAGCTGCTCAACTCAGGGGTGACTTGGGGGTCTTTCACATGAGCTAGGGCAGGTGGCCTTCCCGTGGGGTCTCTGCCACGGAAGGCCTTCTCTGTTTCACTTAGTGTCTCAGTGTGCACACTTGCAGCGGTGAGGTTATGCGGCTTCTGGCTGCTTCTATTCCATCTCCCTTGTCTCCTGGTTCTCAGGCTGTGATTAGCTCATCCCCGCAGGGGTCCGTGTTTTACATAAGCAAACAAAGCCGATTAGCAGGAGCATCTGACGCAAAGCTTGACGGCAGAGGGGCGCCTGGGTGGCTCGGTAGGTTAAGCATCTGACTCTTGGTTTAGGTTCAGGTCATGATCTCACAGTTCCCGAGTTTGAGCCCTGTCAGGCTCTGCGCTGGTAGCACGGAGCCTGCTTGGGATTCTCTCTCTGCCTCTCCTGCCTCTCTCAAAATAAATGAATAAACATTAAAAAAAAAAAAAAACCTTGGCTGCAGAAATATAAACGCATAGTGAGTGCCTCTCGAGTAGCTTCCGACATCTGGGAGCTGACATAGCCTCTTGTCACCCAGGTCACCACGGATCTGCGACAGCGCTGCACCGACGGCCACACCGGGACCTCGGTTTCAGCCCCTATGGTGGCCGGCATCATCGCTTTGGCTTTAGAAGCAAAGTAAGTTCCCACTTGCCTTCCCCTCTTTTCCTTTGCTTTCTGTAAATTTTTAAATCAGTAAAATACTCATAACATAAAATTTACCATTTTAACCATTTTTTAAGTTTATGTATTTTGAGAGAGTCAGAAACGGTGCAAGTGGGGGAGGGGCAGGAAAAGTGGGAGACTTCGCCTTCTCTCTGTGTGCTCAGGCGGTCTCCCCTCCATCTATGTGTGTCCTGATACTTTTATAAGGACCCCAGGTATATTGGATTCACCCTGATGATCTCATTTTACATTAGTTACCTCTTTAAAGACCCTGTGTCTCCAAATACAGGTACATTCGGAAGTCCTGGGGGGAGGGCTTCAATATATGAGTTTGGGAGGATACGATTCAGCCTGCAGCACTACCTCTAACCCTTGCCCCGGGCTCTGGCAATCGCCATTCTACTTTTTTGTTTCTATGAGTTTGACTGTCCTAAGCACCTCACATAGCTGGAATCACACAGGATTTGATTGTGACTGGGTCGAGTAGCACAATGTCCTCCAGGTTTATCCACGTTGTGACATGGGTTTGTAATATGGGTCAGAATCTCCTTCCGTTTCAAGTCCATCCTTAATGGACATGAAGAGATTCCTTCCCTTTTTTTTTTTTAAGTTTTTAAATATATATTTTTAGGTTTATTTATTTATGTTGAGAGAGAGGGAGGAGCAGAGAGAGCGGGAAAGAGAGAATCCCAAGCAGGCTCCATGTTATCAGCACAGAGCCCGTGCATGGCTCCATCTCATGAAACGTTGAGATCACGACCTGAGCCGAAATCAAGAGTTGGACGCTTAACAGCCTGAGCCACCCAGGTGCCCCTCCTTCATTTTCTTGTGAAAGCTCACCGTCTCCTGTCCTTTGTAGGACCACAGAGAGCTGGGTGGGCCAGAACCCTGAGCCTGCCTCCCATGCTGCGCACACCAAAATCCCACGTCAGGCTGCCGCAAGCTGACCTTTATAAACTTTAGTTGATCAATTGACAGTGCAATGGGGACGTTTCATTTGTTCATAAGCCAAATAAAACTCTGAGTTGTTAGTGTCTGGAGGCATCACAAAGAACATGCAATTACGGTGTCCAAAAAAAAATTCAGTTTAGACATCAAAACTGGCTCGGAATAAGCCAGACATTTGAAGTAGCCAGTTATTGTAGATGAGATTTTAAATGATTCCAAAAAAGTCACATTTGGGTTGCTTCAGTCCTTACAATTATATATGTTTGCATGTTGATCTGCACAAGGCAAAAGGGAAGACAGCTCACATGCTACCAGTTTAACAAAGGAATAACTAAATATTTTCTACTTGCAGGCCAAAGTGCTAGCTTCTGGGTCCTGAGGCTCTTAAAAAAAAAAAAAAAACTAAACAACTCTAAATAATTACTCACTTGTGTAGAAAGTGGCATTCACATACTTAGCAATTCATTGTTTTATATCTCCTTCCATTCTTTATTGGAAACACGCAAGGAATTTTGTTAGTCAAAACTAAATAGAAAACAAGCTTCATTTCATACCAGTTTGTCCCTTTAAACTTGGCGTGTGGACACATGAAAACCCTCCTCTTGCTCAGTATTTTAGGTGCTCCTCAGAAGTGTGCAGGTGGTGAGTCAAGCAAACTTTACTGAAAACAGCGTCAGCTTTAGGTTGCCTGGGTGGCTCAGTTGGTTTAGCGTCTGGCTTCGGCTCAGGTCATGATCTCACGGTTCGTGGGTTCAAGCCCCACATCAGGCTCTGTGCTGACAGCTAGCTCAGAGCCTGGAGCCTGCTTTGGATTCTGTGTCTCCCTCTCTCTCTGCCCCTCCCCTATTCACACTCCATTTCTTTCTCTGAAAAATAAATAAATGTTTTTAAAAATTTAAAAGAAAAGAAGAATCTCATTCTAAAAAGAAAGCAGTGTCAGATTCGAACATATAAGCCTGCAGGACTGGTCAGGGAAGGGACAGGCTGTAACAGGGGACCCTGCAGGCCTGGGGTGAGGAGATGGAAGCCAAGGCCAGCTCACATGTCCAAGGAGTGGGCCTCACACTCACGTGCCCGGCATTGCCTGCACACACTGTTCACTTGTGCGCAGAAGGCATCCGGGCAAAGCCGGCTCGCCCCGGGTGGAGCAGGTCCCAGGGCGACAGTGAGGGCCTGTGGACAGCATGTAACAAAAATGAAGAAAGACCCTCATGGGTAAGAATTGTACGTAGGTCATCCGGTTTGTGGCAGCCTTGGGACTTTCCATCAGTCCCTTCTTTGTTGAAAAACATTTTCACTGGCATTTCTTAGCTGCATTTTTCATACAAATATATTTGTGATTTTGGTACCAGAGTCCAAAATAAAACAGAAGTCCTCATAATGAGATGGTTTCTTCTTTTTTTTTTAAGTTTATTTATTTTGAGAGAGAGCATGGGAGTGGCAGAAGGGAAGAGAGAAAGGGAGAGAGAGAGAATACCAAGCAGGCTCCACACATGTACTGTGGAGGCTGATTCCGTGCTTGAACTCACGAATCATGAGATCATGACCTGAGGCAAAATCAAGAGTCAAAAGCTTAACTGACTGAGCCACCCAAGAGCCCCAGGATGGTTTCTAACATTCTCCCTTTCTGCACCCATTCTGTGCTGTCCTGAACTCTGAAGCTCATGCTTCCTCGCACCTTACGCTGAACTCCTGGTTGGACTGGCCTCAGCCGTCCTTGGTAGGATTCTGACAGGAGGAGTGACTTGTCAGGTCACGCTGGTATCGAGGGGTGAGGCCCCATCTTCCCTGGCCAAACTCTAAAGCCTGTGCCTGTATGGACGAGTATGAAGCCTGAGGCCACCTGGAGCCTCAGAAACCCCTTGAACTATGAGGTTGGCCATGGGGCCTCAGGAGGGGCCGTGGATAAGGGGCGGAGAGCCGAGCGAAGGCCTAGAAACTGCACTAATGGACATAGCTGGCGGGGTAGGTGGCCAGGAGGCCAGTGAGGTCACTGGCGCAACAGCAAGAACATGTTGGAGAAATCACAGAAGCCTGGGGCTCGCGCCTGGAGACTGAGCCCCAAGGAAGGAATGCATGTGTACCCCAAGACTCAAACCACGGTGAGGTCCCAGGAGACAGCAGGCAAAGAGGTGGAAAAATAGAATGGTTCGGCCACTGTAGAAACAAGTGTGATGGTTCCTCAAAAACTTAAAGATTTAGCACACGAGCCTATAATTCTGCATCTGGGTATCTACTCAAAAGAACTGAAAGCAGAGACTTGAGGAGCTCTCTGTACCCCCGTGTTCTTGGCAGTGTGACTCACAATAGCCAAAACGAGGAAACAGGTCAAGTGCCCACTCAGTAGATGTATGGATAAATAAAATGTGGTCTACACAAACAATGGAGTATTATTCAGCCTTAGGAAGGAAGGAAATTCTGACACCTGCTACGACATGGATGAGCCTGGAGGACAGTATTCTGAGTGAAATCAGCCAGTCACAAAAGGACAAGGACTGAATGATTCCTTTTATATAAGGGTCCCAGAGTCATCACGTGCACAGAGACAGAAGTAGAATGGGGTTGCTAAGGGGCTGGAGTTAGCATCCCAAGGGGGCAGAGTTCCAATTGGGGAAGATAAAGTTCTGGAAATGGATAGTTTGTGATGGATGTACAACAGTGGGGAGGTACCAAGGACACTGCGCTGGACACAGAAAAATGGGGAAGAGGGCAAATTTTATGTATATTTTTAAGCACACACCAAGAGTGGGTGATTGGAAAGACCATTATAACCGCTGCAGGTTAGAGCAAGGACTGGTCAGGAGGAGGGGTGCAGACTGCATCAGGATCCTTCCAGCACCATCTGCGAGCTGGTCTGTGCTGTGGACAGAGGGGGTTAGGATAGAGTATCATCTATCATCGTAAGATGCATCCTGGCTTCAGAGGCGCTAAAAAGGTGGAACAATGTATCTTAGACCCAAAAACACTCTGATCCATGCATTTTTTATTAGTGGGCCTCCATTCTTTCAATGAGTTGTTTCCACTTTGCACCAAAACAAATGTATTCTAAATTGAGAATTACTAAACTCTCAAATTATAATCAGTAGCAGGTGGATCTACACGGGGATGGGGTCTGGGCAGATGAGGACTTGAACCTGCCCTTGTGCACCACAGCATTTGCTTGTCATGATGACCAGCCGCCTCGTTCTCGTAAACATAAGAAAACCCCTCTCTCCGCTGCCACAATTTCCTCTCTAGCCCTTGAGCCCTCAGGCACACCTTGGTAGCAGGGATGGATTTTTAATGCTAGGGATTTTAGGTCACCCACTGCATTATTTTATCTTAGGATGTAACCCCAGGAAACCATTCTTTACAAAGAGGTTATGAAATAAGCCCTTGCTGAGGAACGGAGTCTGCAGGAATTCTTAAGTCCAGACTCAGGCTCCCTCCAGACGCGCCACAGTGGATGGTCCTGTGCAGCCATCGTTTTGATCTGTGTGGGCTTTAGCGGTCTGTCATTGTGTCATTGCAGCAGCCAGTTAACCTGGAGGGACGTCCAGCACCTGCTGGTGAAGACATCCAGGCCGGCGCACCTGAAAGCGAATGATTGGAAAGTCAATGGCGCTGGTCATAAAGGTGTGGTGGTGAGCCTGGTGGGCTGGGTGGGGGCCAGTCAGCTTGTCCTGGGGGGCCCACTGGGTCACCTGCTAAACTCTCTGTTAAAGGGGTGACAGGAGCTTCTCAAAAAGAATCCCCAGATGACGCTGATTATGTGTCATAGAGTGAGACGTATATAGCTAGAGATTTAAGAAGGGTTTCCTGGAACCTCACGCTGTCATTAAGGGGGAGAAACTCAGGATCGGTAGAATTCAGGGTTCTCTAAACATCACGACTTTTGCCACATCCGGAGACCACCTGTACCAGTATTGGTATAATAATTCTCTTTAAACTGACTTGCATTTTTTTACATAAAGAAACATATTTTAAAATATTTTATGTTTTTATTTTATTTTGAGAGAGAGACACACAACACAGTGTGAGCAGGGGAGGGGCAGAGACAGAGGGAGACACAGAATCTGAAGCAGGCTCCAGGCTCTTAACTGTCAGCACAGAGCCTGACACGGGGCTCAAACCGACAGACTGTGAGATCATGACCTGAGCCGAAGTCAGAGGCTTAGCCGACTGAGCCACCCAGGTGTTCCAAAGAAGTGTATTTTAGGGGCACCTGGGTGGCTCAGTCGGTTAAGCCTCTGACTCTTGATGTCAGCTCAGTTCATGATCTCATGTGAGATCGAGCCCTGAGTGAAGCTCCAAGCTGGAACTGGAGCCTGCTTAAGGTTCTTTCTCTCCTCTGCCCCTCCTTGGCTTGTGCTCTTCTCTCTCTCTTCCAAAAAATATATATTTTCAAAGGAAACTTTATTACATCTGGTTAAACATGGGCTTGGGGTGTACTTTTATTTTTTCCTAATGTGCATCAAAACAAATCCTTGTCTATTAAGATAAATAAATAATGTTTATTTGTGTGCCACCTAAGTGCAGCTTGCATTCTTAGCCCCGAGTAGCAATATAATTTTGAAACTGGCCCTCAGTTTCCTTACCTGTGCCATGAGTACACTGAGATAGTTATGTAAGTTACTTTCTAACAATAAAATTTCTGTCTGTGGTATAAAAGTAACTCCTAGAACAGCAAGGCTTCTTCCCCCAACCCAGCTTGGGACAGATGTAGGTTCCATGAAATCAACCTGCAGTCAGGGCTTGTAACCCAGATATCCAGAGCCTCCTAAGCAGATAATTATAGGACTGTGCCACTGGCTTTGTTTCTATGGCTTCTTGCCAGAGATGCTTGAAAAAGATTTACGTTCAGCCACGGTATGTTAGGGAGGACTTTTTTCCCTTTCTTGAATCTCAGGCCCAACTATTTTGACACCAAGCCTGATACTACTACTATCTGTAAAATATAGGGCAAGTGTTATTACTCTAAGTTCCAAGGGACATTCCGTTCAGTAAGAAAGCCATTGATCAGGCAGGCCTAATGCATCGTTGTGTCACAGGAATGTTGGTGGTAGGGGTGCGCTGTAACGAGAGCTGACCCACATTTCAATGTTGGCCTAATTAAATAGGAAAATAGATTGTATCTAGTTCTTGACCTTGCCTCTTAAATTAAACTTTGAAACTCATGCCACGGCCAAATTAAACACTGAATCAGGCCAACTCACAAGCACACACAGCTTGTGTGCTACACAATGCCACGTTCCCGAATGCCCTCGGAACTTAGCAGGCAAAGAAGATGGCAAAAAAAGATGAGCAGCGCCTTGCTTTCTTGTTTATTGCACATCGTGGTCGCGTGGACCAATGGGGTTTAAGGCTTTATTTCTCTTGTCTGGTTTATGAGTCAGGGAGCTCAGATGCCGACGGGGCCCTTCACTGTACAGATGCCCAATCTTGTCTCCCAGAAAGAGAGTCCTAGGTCCTCTCAGTGCTTCTTTTCCTACTCGGCATCGAAATGGGTCACAGTGGCTGGCCCGTATCCCTGACCTGAAGGAGTACAGTCCAGGGAGAGGGTCACGCGGCTGGGATCTTGGAGCGGTCCTCAGAGGGGGCTGGTCCTGCCTCCCAGGACCTCTAGATGATGGCTCGCACCCTTGCAGCCACAGAGTGGCACAGGCGGTCTGTCTGGTGGTAGTTGTGGATCAGGTGCCCAGCGTGGGAGCCAAATGGAGTGTCAGCGTAGGGTCTTGCTTCGTTCCTTGGGGGTAGGACGGGGCGGGGTCTGAAGGCTCTGTCTTTTCAGTTAGCCATCTCTATGGATTCGGCTTGGTGGACGCGGAAGCCCTCGTCACGGAAGCGAAGAAGTGGACCGCGGTGCCCTCCCAGCACATGTGTGTCGCCACCATGGACAAGAGACCCAGGTGAGGCTCACCTTGGGCACCACGTGACTTTTCAGGAAGGTCAGCGCGGACCTGACTGTGCTGCCGGTTCCGAGGGGGGAGGCGTTCACACATGCAGCCCCACGGAAGTCAGTGGGCACGTGTGCGTGTGTGGGTGTGTATACGGTAGTGCTTGCATAGACGTGACTACATTATCTCATGGCTTATCGAGCTGGAAAGGAATCACTTAACTCATAGCCGTTTGGAGGCATTTTGCTGGCAGTTATAGTTCTTTTGCAGCAGATTTCCCCATAGCAGAGAGTCAGACCCATAGCGCCTTGTACTGGAAATTCTTACCCAGGGTACTTAGTGTAGCTGACTCGCCTAGCGATCAGCCCTGCCCACTGGAGGGAAATGAGCAGCTGTGATGAGTGTCATCTCTGTCACGTGGGAGCCCTAGCTCCAGCCCAGCCCACAGTGCGACGCCCTCAGCCCGGAACAGGAGTGGCAGTATCTGCCCCCTCCTTGTTGCACAAGGGGGTTTATTATCCAAAGTGCAGAATGCTTGTCCTCTGCGTCACTTTTATCTGGACTTAATAACTAACCCTCCTGGGGCGCCTGGGTGGCTCAGTCTGTTGAGCGTCTGGCTTTGGCTCAGGTCATGATCTCACGGTTAGTGGTTCAAGCCCCGCATCAGGCTCTGTGTGACAGCTAGCTCAGAGCCTGGAGCCTATTTCAGATTCCGTGTCTCTGTCTCTCTCTGGCCCTCCACTGCTCGTGCTATCTCTGTCTCTCAAAAATAAATAAAAAACAGGAAAAAAATTTTAAAAAATAACTAACCCTCCTAAGGTTTAAGCACCTGTACTTTTTAACAAGCCTTGATCGGGGTGCTGTAGGACCCTGGCGTTGTCTCTCTTCCACGGTTGGGACCCTCCTGGCATTGGTCTTTGTAGTACGTTGTTCTAAATCAGATACATTCGTTTGTTGGGATTTGTGCTAAAAAAACCGAACAACAGCTGGAAAGTAAATCAGATAGCAAGAACCCTACTCTGTTAGGAGAAGAAATCAAATGATTCTTCTGAATTCTGCCATAGCCACTCTACTTTTTAAGGAGGAGAATGGTGTTTCTCTGGGCCTCAGTATCTGATAAAGAAAGGAATGCTTTTTTTTTCCCCCCTGTAGCTGTAACTATTTTATTACCTTTGGGAAAATGCGTATTTGGAAAAAAGACTTGTTGGAGTGATTAAAAGTCACCCTTCCTTTATCAACAAATACAGATCACTCCCTTCGATTCTGCTTCTTCTCTGAACGCACCTACCTCTTATAATGTGTTCCTTTGCTAGAAACTGTGGAGGAAAACTTTTCTCGCTGCTGCCTGGCATACAGTAGGAATTCGGAAAATATTTGTTGCATGAATAGCCCTGGAAGGCTCTTTTAAGAAATTACATCTGCCTCCTGCTGCAAACTGTGGAGACTGACAGCTTGGGTGACCCCTCCCAGGCCCGATAGGCCAGGCGGCCAGCAGCTGGCCTCAGTCTTGACATCTTAAAGCATCATTTTCTCTGCGCAGCCTTAGCCTGTTGATTCAGAAGAAAGTGGGAGGCTCTCTGAGATAAAGAAGGCCTTTTGCTTTCTTTTGTTTTGCTTGTTGGAAAATGCCTGGCACGTGGAGAATCAGACTCCAGGTCAGGTGATGCTGGGCTCCTGGGAGCCGGGCCCTGCTCCGCAAGGCCGCTGCGTCCGCGCTCTCTTCTCTCCCACTGGTCTCCCCGTTGGGGCGGCTCCTGAATGAAGCATTCTTCTCCTGCCAGAAATAGTTTTAAGATGGCAGAGTGGTGCCTAGGTGGCGAAGGGTTGTTTTTATTTTTATTTTATTTTGTTTTTTAAGTGAAAGCACACAGAGTCTAGACAGCATAGGTTGAAGGAAATAGCCGAAACATACAGTGTGACATTGTTCCTGTCCTTTGAGGGAAGAAAGGACTCTGCGAATTCCAACAGAGGGGAAGAATAAGACTTCTGTTTCGGAAGAAAAGTCATCTTTACGTGTAGCGGTTTCAGGCTCTTTCTGGACTTTTCAGCCAACCCACCATCCCAAAGCACTTCCTTGACTGCTTTCTCCGTTGTTCCCAAGGACATGAGGGCCTCCAGATAGGGAGGGAGATAGAGAAGGGAAAGGGAGAGGGAGAGATTTAGAAAGAGAGAGAGAGAGAGAGAGAAATATTACTTTGTGGAAGGTACCTTTGGGCTTTATCTCCTGGCAGAGGGCTCCAGCCTACCTTGCTGGACACCCCCAAAGGTTATGGTTATTTCTTTCATGAGGGCTCTTGCCTAGCTTTGCCCAAGATGCTGCAATCGTTTGACTTACAAAGGAAAGGAAGTGTTCACACATACTTGTCTTTCCCTCTCCCTGTCTTCTCCCCTTCACGGTCCAGCCGTCCACCAAGAGAGCTGCCCACTCTTGTGGCCTCATTCTGGTTGCTCCTTCTCCTGGTGGAATCCAGGACTCTCTGAATGGCCCAAACTTGGCTTTAGCTGCTTCCCATGGAGAAAAGCAGAAAGCAAAAGAGAGAGAGAGAGAGAGCATGCCTCTTTATCTGGCCATCCCATGCGTACCTGGGTGTAACATAAGTGATACGTTTACCTCTTTCCTCTTTGGCAGAAGGGAAAGGGCGCCCTGGTGTGATGAAATTCAGAGAACTGTGTTCATTAGCATCCAGTGCAGACGTCCCAGTGGAGGCTGTGGCCACATCTGTCATTTCTACAGTAATGCTGTACGGGGTGCTGAGTCAGAGGGCCTGGGTGTGGATGGTCACATACTGGGGCAGGAATGAAGAGCATCTAGGGACTGTGGGGGTGGGAATTTAGCCTGTCTCTGTATAGATTCCCCCTCCTGAGAGAGAATAAGAAGTCCCTAGGAGTATGGAGAAGGTCAAGGAGACAGCCTGGAGAGGCCAGGAGAGAGGGACGATAGGAGTGGAGGGTGGTGAGGCACGAGGGGGCCCAGGCCTCCTGGTCCAAGGCACAGCCAGAGCTCAGTGAGCCAGCTCTTTACAGCCCGTCACCATCCCCCCACCCCCAAACAGATGGAACCCCTCCCGGAACAGACACCATGGTGTCTGACTCAGCTCTCCAGCACCCACAGAGCATCATAAAAGCTGTCAGTGAATGCCAAATCTAAATGCAAGGGCAATGGGAAAATCACTTGAACTTTACAGGTACTTTTGCAAAAGAGAATGACTTGTGACATTCAAACACGTTGAGGAGAGATCCTTGCTCAGTCTTGGGTACAAACAGTTCGAACGTTTCTTCAATTAAAGGAAGGTACAGAGGATCATGACCTTTGACATTGCCCATGCAAAATCATTTAACATCTGTGTGTCTGGGGCACCTGTGCAGCTCAGTCAGTTAGGTGTCTGACTCGATTTAGGCTCAGATCCTGACCTCACAGTTCATGAGTTCAAGCCCCGCATCAGGTTCTGTGCTGGCAGTGAGGAGCCTGCTTTGGATTCTCTCTCCCTCTTTCTCTCTGCCCCTTCCCTGCTTGCACACACACACACACACACACACACACACACACTCTCTCTCTCTCTCTCTCTTGCTCTTGCTCTCTCAATAAATACATAAAAAGCATTTTTAAAAATGTGTGTGTCAGAGTAGGACAAAATTGATATTTTTATAACCTTTCTAAAAGCGAAAAGAAAATCAAGTTCCATATAATTCCTGTAAATGAAAAAAAAAAGGCACAGCTAGTAAATATCTTATTTGACCCTTAGGATGTTTCTAGCCAGTACCTCCTTTGTGTCTTTAAAAATCCTGGCTGCTTTGAAACATTTTATGACATCCCTGACTCTCTACTCCCTGCTGGAAAGACAGCAAAATTGCAGAATCTCTTAAAGCACTAGGACCTTATCTACTCATCTTTCATTTCAGTGGGTTTGGAAGGTTACCATCCAGACAGAGTTTACCGCTTCGTGTGGCTTGTCTTTTATTTAAAGAACTCATACACCCAAAAATATACTGCAGTCCCAAAGCCTTTGAATATTAAGGATTATCTATAGAGCAGACCTTATATTTATAGATGTTCAAAAATTAACTATGGATTGGGGTGCCTGGGTGGCTCAGTCAGACCTGGGTCCTCATGTTTGTCCTGTTTCCTGACACCCCTTGAGACGCTGGTGAATATCAGTAAGCTGCCCATTATCCTACAGCCCTTGACCTTCCAGGCTTATTTTTTGCCACAAACCTGTTTCCCCCAAATGATACGTTCAGCTTCAAAAATTAGTATTTGGGGGGCGCCTGGGTGGCTCAGTCAGTTGAGCATCTGACTCTTGATGTTGGCTCAGGTCATGATTCCAGGGTCGTGGGATCAAGCCCTAGGTCGGGCTCCAGGCTGAGCAAGGAGCCTGCTTGATGTTCATTCTCTCTCTCTCTCTCTCTCTCTCTCCCTCTCTCCCTCCCCCCTCCTCCACACACTCTATCTCTCCTTCTCTCTGTCTCTTTCAAATAAATGCATAAATAGTTTTTAAAAATTAGCATTTGATTTTGAATAATACAGCCAGTTCTCATTATGCACAGTAGTTAATGGTCTGTGAAGTCACCACAAACACCAACTTTGCAAATATAGAACCATCGCTTCTCAGAGAAATACAGGTTAGGTTGGTGCAAGCCTCTGGCCACAACATTTTTGTCAACTGGTCCGTACATAACCTTGTTTTATGTGTGCTTCTGTTGAACATTTCACTTACTATGTATTACTGAGTCACTAACACTGAACTCAAGGCCAACAGCACTATTCCTCCTTCCTGAATGAAGCTCCCTCAGTCCATGTGCCTTCTGTACAGGGCTCGGCACAGCCATCCAGCACCAGGAGCCAGACAGCACCTCAACACCCTGCTTGGGGGCCGTTATAAGCCATGAAGCCACCAACCAAAGGCACAAAAATACGAAAAACACGGCATTAAAAATAGATCATAAGAAGGACACTGTTCCCAGTATGAGAACTAAAAACAAAAGACAGAGCTCGCTTTGTCCAGCCTCAGCTGGGAACGTGCGTAGTCCTGAATATATCCGCAAACCATCACAGAAGCACAAGTATTGGTTCAGGGGAATTTGCAAACACCAAATTGTGAAGAATGAGAAGTGACTTACATCTTACCGTCCTTTTCACTCCCCATCAGAATCTTAGAGCCAGAAGGAATGTTTAAAGCCAGCTAGTTTAGCCCCTTGTTTCTCACGGGAGAAGCATAAACACTATAAATGTAAACACTGTGTATTAAAACATCTTACAACTTAATCATGAACAGCATGTCTAGATTAATGTACTAGATTAGCCTCTTTTTCTCTTTAAATTGTATTTCCAGCCTAAGTGGTGCGCTGTGGTTTCATAATCAGAAGTAATTTCATTTAAGGAAGACCCGAAATGTAAGCTAATATGAATAAGAATCTATCTGCTTCGGACTCTTGACCATCCTGCCAAGAACGTTCATCCTAGAGCATATCATAGATCTAAGAAGTGGCCCAGAAGCATCTTACTGTCCGCGTTCAGATCCCTCTGTTCCTCCAACAGACCGAGTTGCTTTCCCACAGTTTAGTTTAACAAGACTGTCCCAATTAATCCCCCTCCTCTCCACTTATGATCCTTTAGAAGGTCTGTGGAAGGGTTACTGTTTGACCTTCCTTCCTTTTTTTTTTTTTTGAGAGAGAGAATGCATGCGTAAGCCAGGGGTGCACAGAGAACCTCAAGCAGGCTTCACACTGACAGCGGCCAGCCTGATGATGGGCTCAAACTCATGAACCCTGAGACCATGACCTGAGCCAAAGTCAGACACTCAACTGACTGAGCCATCCAGGTGCCTGCCCCTGGTTGACCTTCCATTGTAATGGTCATCAGCCCAAACAGACACAAATACAACACAGGGAAGGACTCGCCTGCCTCCGGTTTGTGGTGGGTCTCCCACTCTGGATGATCTCAGAATTGTCTTATGAGGAGCTGGCCCCAGCCTGCTCTTGCTCCACCCCCGCACCGCCCCCCAGCCTTGCAGTTTGGCAAGGCAGCATTGCTCTGGAAATGCTCTGTGCCAGAGCACAGGTCTGCCCTTGTAGCTGAGCTGGAGAGAGGTCTTCAAGGCGGGAGTGAGAACTACTGCCTTGGGGGCGCCTGGGTGCTTCCATCGATTAAGCATCATACTCTTGGTTTCGGCTCAGGTCATGATCTCATGGTTCATGAGATCGAGCCTGGCGTCCAGCTCCATGCTGACAGTGAGATTTTGTCTCTCCCTCTCTCTGTCCCTCCCCTGCTTATTCTCTTTCTCTCTCTCTCTCTTTCAAAAATAAATAAGCTTTAAAAAGCCTACATAAAGAGAGAAAAGAAAAGGAAAGGAAAGTAGAGAAAAGGGAAAAAAAGAAAAGAAAAGAAGAAAGAAATACTGGCTTGTATATATTTGCAGCCGGGGCAGAAAGACAAGCAAGCGGAAAAATGGAGGGTTTCCACTAGTAGCTACCCACCGCCCCCCCTCCTTGCTCTCCCTGGCCCCTTGGTTTGTAGATATCCCCACTTTTCAAATGTCCACCTTACACCACTTGGCTTTTATGAAAGTCTTAGACCTGGAAGAAATCTGAAGAGGATTTCTGCTTTTACCAAAAAAAAAAGGGTAGGGGGGAGAAAGTGAAAATAGCATTCAGCACTGGTTTTGCAGCGAGCTGTTATAAAGTCGGCACACAGCCTGAGCAGCAGTAGTGGTCCCCCAAACTCCTTCCCCGGGAACTACATCCAGCATCTCAGCACCAAGCAGCCACACTTTGAACTGTGTCTGTGAACATCTGTGCTTCATCTCGATTTATTTTGGGCATCCATTAGCAGGATATTTCTTAAGGTATCAGAAAAACCTGAAAGAGGTGATTTGGGGTGGCGGGAGGTCTGGGTCTGGGAGTGCTCACGCGTTTTTCCATATAAATTAATGGTAATTGCCTCTTTGCTAATGCCTTTGCTCTCTGCTTGAGAAAGGTTTCCTAGAACACTCCACTTTCAGACGGCAGGGAAAACCCGTACTTGAAAATACTTCGGCTCTGAATTTTACTCTGATGCTCTCCGAGTCTAAACATTGTGACTTGGTGAGAGCCTTGAATTTAGTAAATTGGGATCTTGTTTCTACACACGTCCAAGATATTAGATGCTGTTATGCACTGGAGAAAAGTTCAGAGGCCAACGTTGTAGTGGTCAGGAGGTACTAGGAAGTTCTTGTCAAGGCTGCTGCACCTCCTCAGGAGAAGGGAGCTGTTCAAGAGACTTCAGGATAGAAGGAGAACATCTGGAGTTTCAGTAATTAAGTCTGAAATGTGGTTCAACAGGAAGTGACAGGTCTGTCCCCAGAGATCTTCTCAAAGTAGGACAGTCTCCATAGTTTAAGTATCCTTGGATCTGGAGATGGGTCTTGTGGGATTTTTTAACTCCTTGGGTTCCTTTAGCACCCTTGGGGGATGGCCTTGGAGACGCAGACAACAATCACAGAATTGAATCACGATGGGATGTGTTAGGTTAACTTGGGAACTTGCAGGCCTTTCTAAATCAGTTTTCAATCAGGTCATGTTAGTTTCGAATCAGTTCAGGTACAACTTAGCTGTGTCTGTGTGACAAAGATAACCCCCGTGCTCTGTTCACACTAAAAATACATGGCTTTGCAGTCCACTTGCATTTTGTGTTCCCTTTGAAATAACTGTCGGATGGGGAATAACTTCCTTTTTTTCCCCCATCGATGGTTTCGCCTTCTACCTAGGAGTTAATCCTTACAAAGAGATGGCTTTTGATTTTTGCTTCCCCATTTCTACTTGGAGTTTCTATCTGAAATACAGAAAAATTTCAGCTCGACTATCCTGAAACATTTTAAAGCCTCCCCTCACCCCCTTCCATTTATGGGAAATTTTAAAGCCCCTGATTTGGAATGTTGGGTTATTTGTTTCAACAGGAGCAGAAATGAAATGTGGGGAAGGCTCACTTCATGTAAGGAGGGCCACACCTCGCTGTCCTTGAGTGGCTGTCCTGGGGTCTCCACCATTCCCTAGAACTTGCAGAAATGAGAAGGTCTGGTGGCCTGTGACTGTGGGTTCATACAAACTAATTGTTACAATTAGCCTTGTTTCCCAGAGAAAGGGACTCCTGGCCCCCCAGGTGGGGGTAAAGTCTTAAGTCTGAAAATCTAATCAGTGGGGCTTTAATTTCCAAAGGAAGGAGTTGTGTGCTGGCCCTGCCTCTGCAGTGGCCCAGCAGCTAGAGTCCCATTACGAGAATAAAAGTGTCAAATGCAAGAAGCTTTCATAATCTCACTGAGTATGTAATATTCCTTGAGATGTTTTTGTTTGTTTGTTATTGTTCTTGTTTTTATTTTTCTCTCTCTAGATCTCAACACTGTGGCTGGGACGCAGGGGAAGTGAGGGCAGGGGAGGGTGGGGTCTGCTTGCCATTTCTTGTGCCCCTTCCTGTGCCCTGAAATCCTAGGCCTTATCTTTAGGATCAAGAATTCCTCGAGGGGGAGGGTGCCTTGGCGGCTCAGTTGAACATCAGACTTCTGCTCAGGTCATAATCTCACTCATGATCTCATGAGTTTGAGCCTGGCATCAGGCTCTCTGCTGTCAGCATGGAGCCTGCTTCAGATCCTCAGTCCCTGGCTCTCTCTGCCCCTCCCACACTTGCACTCTCTCTGTCAAAAATAAATAAAACATTAAAAAAAAAAAAAGAATTTCTTGATGGGATTTCAGGTCTATTTCTAAGTCAGAGCGATGGTTCCATCCCCAATTGGCCAAAGTTTGGAGGGACAGTGCAGGTTTTTAAACTTTTTTATGGTTTTTGCTTCTGCTTTAGCTTGACCTTCCCCTTGGGCCCAGGAAAGGCTCTGCATCTGCCATGAGGGGGGAGGCACGGGTGGGGAGCTGCTGACCTGTAAACACAGACAGGAAAATCTGGGAGAAGGCAATGAAAGAAGTCAGCATCTCTAAATCGACTTATGATGCATGCAAATCATGTTTTCAAATATTTACAGAGTCTCAGAGGGAATTACATCACTGTTTATAACTGTTTTGATTGTTTTTTATGACTCAAGCCCTGTAGAGCCAAGCGATGTAATTCCTGAGAGATGCTGAGACTATGCTCCGAGCCTGCCCGCCCGAGCGGAAAGTCGGGGCGTAATGAGAGAAGCGCTCCCTTTAATAGACACAGCGCTGGCTGAGCGGTGGGGGTTATTAACGTGCTGCTGGGTGGCAGGAGACCTTTCCTCAGTTTACAGTGGTGGTAGGGAGGCAGCTGTGGCAGCCCAGAATGGGCGGGAGTGCCCAGCCTGGATGCAGGTGCGAGCTTTGTGTCTGCCTCTTCTGGGGAGTGTTAGAAGATTCTGGTGGAAATAACCCGTGAATGGTTGGGATTTGATGCTTGTCCTCAGATCCCATCCCATGTGGCAAAACTGCCCTGACTTCGTAAATAGAATTGTCGTCCATTCCCATCAGAGGCCAGGGGAGGGAGGGGACCCCAGTCTCCATGTACAACAGTAGGGAGTGGACCGGCTCCTGTCCATCTTCCCTGACACTGGTCCAGTCACTACAGCCTTGACCAGTGCATTTAGCACAAAATTCTGGCCCTGGCTGCCTTGTCCATGTCTTCTTCCTCAGTATCTTGAACACAAGTCTGGGTCCACACAAACATCCTTGCGGAACAGTGTGGAACAGAGAGAGAGGCAGTGAACTCCAGCCTCACATCCCAGCCCTGCCTCTCAGTAGCTGTGTGACCTGCGGCATGACCCGTGACCTCTTTCTCGATTTAATGGATTAATCCTTGTAAATTCTCAGTGCCATGTCTGGGGTCTGGCACGCAGTCATTTCCGGAAATGTTTGCTGTTATTAGTCAGCATCATGACTTGTTTTATCAAGGCCAGTCTTTGAAACAAAGTAGTGGGGTTTTAAAGCCTGGCTCACCCCCGGCAGTTGAGGAAATGAGCTGGCCAAAGGCTACTTAGAGAGAAGCCAGCTCATGGGCACTGAGGGGACCGATCACTGGGTATGTTAGCAGAGTCTTTATGAGAAGCCATTCTTTGTAGCTTTAAGCAAATTCCAGGACAGCAAACATCTTCTGGGCCAGCAAGAAAGCTCCACTGGGAGACCAAGAGTGGGACATACAAGAGGGGCTAGAGTGTTCCCTAGGAGTTCCTGGGAAGGCCTGAGTCCACTGCCCTCACGAGAGACTTGGAGCTTCTGGTGCCAAGTCCTGAGCCCCTCCCTCCTCTCCCAGGAGCATCCCCGTGGTGCAGACGCTTCGGACCACAGCCCTGACCACTGCCTGTGCGGACCACTCAGACCAGCGCGTGGGCTACCTGGAGCACGTGGTGGCTCGAATCTCTATTTCCCACCCACGCAGAGGAGACCTCCAGATCCACCTCATTTCTCCCTCGGGAACCAAGTCTCAACTCTTGGCAAAGAGGTAAGGCCAGGCTGGCCTCCTGGGGCGGAGGTGAGGGCTGGGGCTTGTCAGGGGGGCCTCTCTAGCCCCAGATCACAGCGGCCCTATAGGGCCCTCCCCCCCAGGGCAGGTTGGTTCTTCCAGCACCTTCTTCTTGGAGACACACTGATGAACATCCCCTGCCAACCTGAAACCTGGCCTTCAAAACCATCCTTCCTGGAAAACTTTCATTTCCAGGCAGGAGAGATAAAAGTTTGGAGAGATTTCTGGAATTCTGGCTATGACTTAGTTGCTCTTCAAAGTGAATGGAAGATCGGTTTTCTCACATTCTGATGTGAGAGCGTGTATTGGGGAAGGACTGCTTTGCTCCGTGAGGCTTCTGCATGGTCCTCCAGTTGTGGGGCATGCTCGTGAACGTGTGGGGGCAGGAGGCTGGCTCGTGTGGGGGCAGGAGGCTGCTCTCTGCAGCCTTCTCACCCATGTGCCCGAAAGGGTCCCGGTCAGCAGACGGACTGAGAAACAGCCTCTGAACTCTGGGGTCTCACATACAGCATGTGGGAGGCCATGGAGCCATTTCTTCCACAAAGTCAGAAACAAGGAAGAAGTACATTGACACATTTATGTCATTTGCAGGTAACTGGAGTGAAAGGATTAATGGGAGCTTGGGGGAGAGGGGGACCTGGGCTTCCTTAGGGGCCCTCCTAGCTAAGAGGCGGAGGGAAAAAGAAAGGTTTCAGGACAAATCAGCATTTCCAACTTCTCTTGAAAAATGGCTGCCAGCCATGTCCCCTGCCACCTCAGGAACACCCTGCCACTGCCTGTCCCCTGGGCCATGGCCCCACTCCCTGCCTGCCCATGCTGGGCCCACGTGACCCATGTGGGTTACTGGCCTGAGGCTGCAGCCATATCTGGGCTGAAGGATTCAGAAAATGGGGGTTGAGTGAATGCCTCCATTCAGGACCAGGAAGGAGTTGCCCCTTCTCCTGACCCCCTTCCACCCCACCCCTACTTTGCATAAGCCAGAGAGACTGACCTGCAAGGATGAAAGGCTTTTATCTGAAGGAGTGGGAAGTTTGTCCTCTGGAAACAGCCCTTAGACCAGATCCTGGCTTCACGGGTTCTTAGGGCTTGGCCATCAGGCTCAGTCCCCACCAGGTTAGGTTCCGCCTTGTAGAGTGAGAGTGACAGGCGGCATCACTCCCTCCTGAAGGTAGGCCTGTCACACTCTGCCTCTGCCTCTGGGAGACCAGCAAGGCCATGAGCAGTTTGGGAGTACCCTCTTGCAAGCCAATGCCTTATTTATGCTATTTTGCAACCAGAATTGCTATTCTTGTTACTGTAACTTTTAGAGATTTCATCTAAAAGTCCAAATTTCTAGCATTCCTTGAAACATTGAAAGTTCTGTGATAAGCAGCCCTCATTCCCTGTGCAAACAGCAGACTGGAATGGGGCGGATGGGCGGGTCTACGTCAGGGCACCTTACGTCCCCATCCTTACCGTAGCGGGGAGGGCAGGCTCAGGCCCTGCTTCACCAGGCTCACATCAGGTCACCTCCCCAGAGCCCCGTTTGCTCCAGGCTGCACACCAGGAGGCATCCACAGTGGTGAGTGCTGACTTCCAGGCAGGAGCTGGATCCAGGCACCAAATGGTGACCTCGGTTGACCAAGAGCCACAGTGAGGCTGAGGGGTTGGGCGGCAGGTCAGAGGCCAGAGGGGCAGCAGTGACCTGCAGGGACCAACACTGAGATGGGCTTTAGGCCCAGAGACGCGAGCTTATACCCTGCTCCTTCACCTCCCGCCGGACACCCATCCCTCCTCTCTTTATTCCTCACCTCTGGAAATGTCATTTCACGTCCATCACAGTCCAGAATGCTACAAGAACTGGATGTTGATGATGTAGATGAAAACCCCGCACCAGGCAGCTGGCCTCCCTCCCTGTCCTGCTTACATCCATCTACCTGACCTGGAAGAAGCTTCCACCACCCCAGCAGCACCCCCCGGCCCCCATGCACCCTGCTTTCCTCCCCTTCTCACCTCCATCCTGCTCAGGCCCAGTGTGTGCCCCTCAGATGGGAGAGAGTGGGTCCTGCCAAGTTCATTCGCTTCCCGACTACCCATTAGCTAGGAGGTACTGCACCTGTGCTATCATGCACTTGAAGCCCGCCTTGAGGCTGTTTGGCAGTCATCTGAGCCTTGGGAATTTGTTTTTTTTTCCAAGGCACAGATTTTGTGATTATATCAAGAGTTTGTATTTGGGAGATCTATTACTTTCTACTTTATTTCACATCTTGCTCAATTTGGCAGCTTTTTCAGGTTGCCAGATTTTTTTCGCTAAGAGTTAAGTTGACATTCGTTAAGTATTTCAGCCCTTAAAAGACAATTTGTCTTTGTTCTGTCCCAGGCGGGTTGGGTTCAGTTTGGAAACAAATCAGCCTTGACTTTTGCAGTTCCTTAGAAGAGCATACGGGGTGTGGCCCTCCCCCTCACTACCCGCTATGCAAGGAACATTCTTCCAATAAAGGTTGTTACACATTCGTTGGGTGTTCAGAGAACACCCAAATCAGGCATCCAGTCTTACGTCACACGAAATATGCATCTGAACTTCTGATGAAAAATAAAGAGCTCTTGGGTAAAGACACTGTTCCACTAGAGCTAGAAAATTAAGACTGAGAAGGAAGAGTAAGAGAGTAGAACCTGAGATTATTTCTTCCAAGGAGAGGGAACTAAGCAGGGCTTAGGACGTGAGAAGAAAGAGGGACCTGTGACTTGGTTCCTGTTTCCTGCTCAAGTCAAAGAGAAAAATGGCTCTGGGTGGAAGTCCCATTCCGGAAGGAACTTGAGGCAGGGAAGGACCAAGGGAGGCTCATCAGAACCTACAAGAGGAGGGGCTGGAGCTCCTGTGCCTCCGCGTGCTGCCCCCCAGGGGGGCCTCCTACCCACACTGGAGAACAGCCAGGCCCCTTATGACATTTCCCCCACGTGCACCTGTAGAAGCCTGTTGAGCCCTGAAGAGTTGCACGTTTTTCCTTCTTGGAATCTCCTGGAGAACGAGCACGGAAGAGCTGGCTCCATGACGGATGTGAAGGTTTCATTCATTCCATAAGCCAGCATTTTAGAAAGGCTTCCTTTGTGATGCCCTTGGGGCTTAAGTGAAAGAGTCACGTGGCCTAGCCTCTGTCTGCCTTTGTGCACCCAGGCATTGGTCCAGATCCTCGGTGGGATCACTGCTGGGGTAGGAAGGAACCAAACACCCGAAGGAACGTGGGGTGGGCTTGGGGGAGGGGGTTGAGGGCCCTCCTCAGTAACCTCTTACACGCCTCCCTGTGCTGGAAAGAACAAGGACAAGAGCCCGAATGCCTCGAGTGAGCCCCAGTTCAGCCGGTTACTGGCTGTTGGACCTGCCACAAATCACCATCCTTGGGATCTCTCCGTCTGTAAATTGGGATGGCAGGAGGGAGACCGTTGCTGGCTGAGTCTTTCTCAGGTGGGGCGCCTGTAAGTCCTGCCAGCCTGCCTGCCTCTCAGAATGTTCAGGGGACCCAGTGGGATAACGGAGGTGAAGCTGCTGTCCAGGGCCGTGTCATAATGCAAGGGTTTGAAAGTGGTCACCATTGTACCTGCAAGAAGGCCAAACCCTTTTTCCTTCCATTCTCAGACCTGCTGCCCTGGAGGTGCCACTCAGCTGGATGGTACTGTCACTTAAGGAGTAATTCCGAGCTGGGAGAGAGCCCTCCTCGGCCGGCCTCTCCTACCCCCAGATCCTCGAGTTCTCACCCCGAGTCTCCAATTGCAGATTGCTGGATCATTCCAATGAAGGGTTTACCAACTGGGAATTCATGACCGTGCACTGCTGGGGAGAAAAAGCTGAGGGGGAATGGACCTTGGAGATCCAAGACATGCCGTCCCAGGTCCGCAACCCCGAGAAGCAAGGTCAGTGACTCTCAGGAATTTCACGGACCATTTCTGTGATTTCTACCCTTTTGTTAACTCCAGGCTTTTATTTAACTAGTGTCTCTCATAATTCTTTCTTTTCTTTTCTTTTCTCCTCTCTTCTTTTCTTCTTCTTCTTCTTCTTTTTTAATGGAGGTAAAAATCACCATTTAAATCCTTTTAAAGTGTGTAACCAGAGGTGCCTGAGTGGCTCAGGTCATGATCTTGTGGCTCATGAGTTTGAGTCCCATGTCAGGCTCTGTGCTAACAGCTCAGAGCCTGGAGCCTGCTTGGGATTCTGTGTCTCCCTCTCTCTGCCCCTCCCCTGCTCATGCTCTATCTCCCTCTCTCTCAAAAATAAATAAACATTAAAAAATAAAGTGTGTAACTAAATGGCCTTCAGTACATTTACCATGTCATACAACTTACCACTTAACTAAATCCAGAACTTTGTCATCACTCCAAGGGATACCCCATACCCACTAAGCAGACACTTCCCAGCCCCCAGCAACCCCTAATCTACTTTCTGTCTCATTTATTTGCCTCTTCTGGGTGTTTCATGTAAACGGAATCACACAATATGTTACCTTTCGTGTCTGGCTTCTTCCAGGTGGCATAGTGTTTATAGTATGTATCCATACTTCACGCCCATTCATGACTAAATATAATTTAATTGTGAGTGAATAACTGCATATATAAACATTTTGTTTATCCTTTCATGAATTGATGGATAGCTTGGTTCTTTCTATTTAATGGCTGTTATGAAAAGTGCTGCTTTGAACGTCCACATGTAAGTTTTTAGGTGGGCATCCGTTTTCAGTTCTCTTGGTTCTATACGTAAGGATGGAATTGCTGGATTATATAGTAACTCTATGTTTGACTTTTTGAGGAACCATCAAACTGTTCTCTGCAGTGACTGTACCATTTTATGTTCCTTCCAGGACTATATGAAGATTTTAGTTCCTCTATATCATTGTCAACTCTAGTTTTATAATATCCACTTTCTTACTATAGACATCCTAGTGGGTGTGAAGTATGTCTCAGTATGGTTTTGACTGGCACAAATTTCCCTAATAACTAATAATGCTGACCATCTTTCCATGGGCTTATTGGCCATTTTTATATCTTCTTTGGAGAAATGTTTATTCATATCTTTTGCTCATTTTAAAACTGGGTTGTTTGTCTTTTATTATGGAGTTGTAACAGTTTTTAAATTTCTTAATGTTTTTAGTTATTTTTGAGAAAGAGACAGAGCACAAGCAGGGGAGGGGCAGAGAGGGAGACACAGAATCTGAAGCAGGCTCCAGGCTCTGAGCTGTCAGCACAGAGCCCGACACAGGGCTCAAACTCACGAACCGAGAGATCATGACCTGAGCCGAAGTCAGTCGCTTAACCAACTGAGCCACCCAGGTGCCCCGGTTGTTGGAATTCTGATAAAGATTTCACGGAACCTAGCTCAGTTTGGGGCAAATTGCTATTTTAACAAAATTGAGTTTTCCCATCCTTGAATACAATTGATTTATTTGTTTTGGTTTATTTCCGTCTTCTTTCATTTCTATCAGCATTGTTTTGTGGCTGTCAGTCTGCGTGTCTTGTATTTCCTTGGTGACATTTGTTCCTAAGTATTTTGTTCTGTGTGATGCTATTGTAAATGGAGTGGTTTTCTTATTTTTGCTGTCGGATTGCTTTTTTTTTTCTTCTGGGAAGGTAGCCTTTCATAACTCCTTTTGGGGCATAATCATTTCTTGAACCAATCTGTATTGAATTCCTACTTTGGGCCAGGCACTGATGGAGGTGATGAGTAAATAACCAGGAAAAAAAAATGAGAATAATCATCACGTCTTCTGCCGTAGTCAGCAACCATGGTCTCTGATGTCTTCATATATTTCTCTGTTGGACTGGGATTCTTAGCAAAGGGACAGGGACAATGCTCTCTGCAGAGACAGTTCCCTGAGGTTTGCTTTTCCCGCTCTGCTGTTCCCAGAGGCCTGCTTCTTGATCATCCTAGAAACTTCCCCTGCCCTGGTCCCTTTCTGAATTTTCATGAAGCACAGTTTCGGGGAAGTTTTTTTTAACCAGGAAAAAAGCATTTAACCAGGCAAGCATTTCTTGCCTCATGCAGAAAATTGACTTTATTTTTTATTTTATTTTTTTAATGTTTTATTTTTGAGAGAGAGAGAGAAAACACCCGATGCAGGGCCCCAACTCATGAGCCGTGAGATCATGACCTCAGCTGAGGTCTAATGCTTAACCAACTGAGCCACCCAAGCACCCCCAGAAAATTGACTTTAAATGATGAAATAATCTATAAGGTTCCCCTGCCTGCCCCAAATCACTTTCATTCTGCCTTTAGGATAATAACTATCTTGAAAAAATGTTACTCTAACAAAGTCTAAAATCCAAAGAAGCAAAATTTTAAACCACTTGAAATTCAAATTAAATCACTTGAAATTGAAAGTTTATTTTGAGAGAGAGAAAGAGAGAGAGAGGGAGAGAGAGAGAGAGAGAGTGAGCGAGCAGGAGAGGGACAGAGAGAGAGGGAGAGAGAAAATTCCAAGGAGGCTTCATGCTGCCAGCACAGAACCAGATCAGGGGCTCGAACCCATGAATCATGAGATCATGACCTGAGCCGAAACCAAGAGTCAGATGCTTAACCCACTGAGCCACCTAGGTGCCTGAAATTCACATATTTTAAAAGCAGAAGCTCCTGAATTCTTTTAAAACCCTAGAGTGTGCTGACCTACCACTGGAAGTCAAGGATTGGCGTCTCGTGCCGGCTGCAGCCATAAGCATTGCGTGCTCCTCGGGTACGCGGTGGAATTCTCCTGCCAGGGGGCACCCCTGCTCGCCTGGGAGGCCAGCACTACAGAGGCTGGTGTCTGTACCCACCTGGATGGGTGCATCTGTGAGCTCACACCGCACAACCTGTCTGCCTGAAGCCAAGGCCCATGTCTGTGCGGGCACACTGTTGTGATTCTGGTAGATGTTTATTTACACTTCTAAGAACTTGGCAAGTCAGGGTTTCTCTCTGGACCTCAGTGTCCTTGGCTGTGAAACAGAGCTGAGCTAGATGCTCTCTGAGACCTAATGGAGGATGTGCCTGTCTGTGAAGCAGTGGCTCATGTGGCACTGGAGCGGGCCCTGTTGGCTGAGGTTACCCCTTCCCTCTCTCTAACCTGCCCGCACCCCAGTCCTCTAGAAGCCCAGCTGGAGAGATCCTCTTCCTGCAGGCTTGGGTGGGCGGCGAGATGGGCAGGCACCAAGGAGATCCCCAGACCCCCTCCCCCGGCACTGCCTGTGGGCGGGTTTATCGACGTGCAGGTGCTAATGTGGTGTGTCCAGCAGTGCCCGAGGTCCTGCAAGACCAGAATGCACCGGGCTCTGTACGCCATTGCCAGGATTTGGTGGGAAGCCGCTGGGGGGCGGGGGGGGGGGGGGGGACTAGGCAGAAGAGAGCCGGTGTTACTAGGTTCGCTCCTGACAGTTTGGTCAGACTACTCTGAAGTGTGGCCGGAGTAGAGGAGAAGCACAGTTAAGGGGTCATCACAATGGGAGAGGAAGGTGACTCAGACCAGGGTGGTAGCAGTGGGGCAGTCAGATTCCAAAAGCCATGCCGAGATGGCATGCTGACAGATCAGATACAGGCTGTGGGAGGGGAGAGGGGACATGGACGACTCCAGGAGTTTGGTTTTGTTCTGTGCAAGAACAGACCTGCAGTTCCCTGGATCTGGAACATTGCAGGGGAGGGGGTGCTGGAGAGAAGATCGGGAGCTTCGTTTGGGGCGGGGGTTCCATCGAAGACTCCTGTGACAAATCCAGGTAGAGATGTGCACCTGGACGCAAGGGCGGAGGTCTGGGCTGGAAATACACATTTGAGTGTTGTCGGCACGTAGCTGGAAGTGAAAGCCGCAAGTGTGGACACGCTCTCCCGGGGGGTGAGGGGGATACCCTGCGGTCCTCCAGGGGTGGGCGCTGGAGGGAATCGACCTACGTAATGCTGATTCTCCAAGTGCCGGTACAGAGCTTTGGGGTTGTTTCGGTGCCCAGCACACAACTACATGCCGCACCTCCCCCACCCCTCCCACCGCCTCTGCTCCCTGTCTGCTGTCTGCACCGCACTCCCCAGCCCTGCTCTCATCCTTCACACTGGTATCTGGAACTGTGTCTGCTGGCTTTCCTGTTGCCGGTGCAACCTCCCGCTGCGAGGTCGTCACAAGTGGTTGTTTGGTGAATGAATGAGTACCTCTGGCCCCAGAAACCTTTTTGTGATCATCACATGACCAGGTGCTCTACATACTCCAGTGGGTGCAGGCTTAGCGATGCAGGGGCTCCCTCCTGAGGGCGGCCCCGCAGTAAGACTGACACAGGTCAATGCCCATCCTTGGGCATGGTTGGAACCTGGGTCTGGCTGGTTGAGACAGGAACAGAATAAGCTCTCAGAGCTCCGACCTCCCGTGGCTTATTAGAATTTGAGGGACCGGGGCACACTGCCGCAGTCTGTGCACTGGGAGCAGCTCCTCTGTGGTCCATTTGCACAAGCTCTGGCCTGTAGAGAGGTGTCGCTCCTGAGATGGTCTTTGCAGAAGCAAGCACAGGCAGATGGCCTTCCCCAATGACACCTTACTGACTTCCCCTTTCTTCCTGTGTGTGAGGAGGATGGATCCCTCTCCGGGCTGCACGCTCAGCACATCCAGGGATTAGCGCCTCCTCCCTGTGCATAAGGTGGTCTCAGTTTTGGTTCCAACAGCATCTCTCCAGAGTGCAGGGGAGGAGGGAAAGAAGACCGAGAAGCGTCTTTCAACCCATCTGCCTTTCTAGGCAGGGCTATCTCTTGGGGCACCTGGGTGGCTCAGTCAGTTAAGTGTCCAACTTTGGCTCAGGTCATGATCTTACAGTTTGTGAGTTCAAGCCCTGCATTGGGCTCTGTGCTGACAGCTCGGAGCCTGGAGCCTGCTTCAGATTCTGTGTCTCCTTCTCTCTCTGCCCCTCCCCTTCTTATGCTCTGTCTCTCTCTCAAAAATAGAAAAAATTGTAAAACAAACCCACATTATTAGCAAAGCAGGGCTGTCCCCAACACCGACAAGTTCAGGTCAGTCTGGCAGTGTCCTTTGAGGACCTCAGCCATAGAAGGCGACATGAGTTGACCAGAGTTTCCCACCGTCTCCAGCCAAAAATGCAGGCCTGGGAGCTGCCTCTCGGTGTTGCCTGTCGGTGCTCAGGGTGTGACTGATCCCAAAGCATGTGTCTTTCCCTCCCTGGTTTTCTGGACACCACTAGCCTCAGTGCCAAGAATAATGCAGCAAACACCAAGACTGACTGGCCAGAAAGAGCGGCACTGTTCTCATTTCTCTGCAGTGCTCCTGAGAACCCCTATTTTGGGGGTGAGGTTTGTTCACTGCAATACCTCTCAAATCTCTGAGACTTAAAGAAAGAAAGAATAAATAACTCTGTTTCAATTGTGGACTATGCAATGGTACTACAAAATCTCAGTGAAGACCACAGCTTATTAAATAACTGAGTCCTCTGAATATGCTAGCTCAAAGAACTCTCACTCACTGTCAGATTGAACCTGGTTTATATTATTTGTTTGAAAACCGTTTTTTAGAAACTGAGCAGCACATTAGTTCATTTGTTTTCCCCTTTGGTTTCCCAGGCTGGGGGAAAGGGGTGTCATCGCCCAGGATCGGTCTCTGGGAAGGGAATTGAGAGCACATCCTGATTCACTGCTGTGTTGTGTTTACAAGTGGCTTTGGATTCGTTCCCGTGTTCAGCACACCTTTACTGAACTTTACTGAGTGCCGGCTCTGGACATGCTAGGACCTTGCGCACCCTCCCTGGGGAAGCAGGCGTGGGCCCGGGTGTGGGAGAGTGGGCTCCCTGCAGCGTCCAGGGTGGGCGTGTGAGCTGAGCACTGCGCACACCACCCCAGTTTGCCATCCAGAGCCTCCAAGGCCTGAGACAGGGAGCTGGTGACGATGCGGCCAGAGCAAAGCTCCACCTTGCAGACTATATTTCAGAGAAGCATGGCTGCATTTTAGAACATTTCCGTCTAGAAAGCTCAAAATGTAAAGCTTGGGTCTTCCTGAATGCAGAAAGTTCCAGTCCTCTGGGAAATGTGTGTGTTTCTTTCTGCATCTGGTTTGGAACAGGCCTGGAATCAGATCTTCACATTTCCACTTTTCCCAAATCTCCAATGTGTTAGTCAATCCAGGCTGCTATACCCAAATGCCATAGACCAGGTAGCTTAGAAACAGTAATTCATTCCTCAAGGCTGGGAAGTCTGAGGTCAGGCTGCCAGCACAGTTGGGTTCTGGGGACATCTGTCTTCCTGACCACCTCCTTTTTGTATCCTCATATAGTGGAAGCTCAGCAAGCTAACTTTCTGGGGTCACTTTTAGTAGGACACTAATCCCGTTCATGAGGGCTCCACCCTTCTGACCTAATCACCTCCCTAAGGCTCCACCATCTAATACCCTCACGTTGGGGTCAGGTTCCAACATAGGAATTTGGGGGAACATAAGCGCTCAGTCCACAATGACACCTGGCCTTGCCACTGTGCCTTTCCTTCTGCACGATGAGGATGAGCACACCTTGCTGAGGATTTGCATAGAAGGTGGTGACCCAGGCCAGGTAACTAAGGACAGGGGTCCCCCGATCCTGCCCTCCTCACCTCAGAGCCCATGTTGGTGGTCACACCTGAAGCACAAGGCAAAGCCATGTACCTGCTCCTCCTGGGCCAGCCTCCCTGCCCAAGGAGGCATCCTGCTTAGCACCCTCAGGCACGGGGGAGCCCCCAGCACTTTGTCGTGGCCCGGGGCTCCTGCACACACGCCAGTGCCCATGGCTCTGCTCAGCTGGAAGTGAGTTTGGCCTTGAGCAGCACGAGGGATGTCTTTGCTCATTTCTTCTCTCATCCATTCGGCACACACTTAACTGAGACTGCCCATGGGCGACATGCCAGAGCTGCTGGCAGACACAGGCGGAAGCATGCTTCTTGCTTCACCTCTGCACCCCACTCTGCCCTGCGGGTTCGGCTCCATGCCCTGCACGGAGAGCCCGACCAGGGCTGTGGTTTGTCTCCACCCGGGCAGGCACTTACTTTATAACCTCAAGCCCACCTGAGAGCGAGCGCCTCCCAGTGTCTTCCCCTGTGAGTGGGGTTGTAAGGCATCAACCTGAAATGGAAAATGTAATCAAGCATGCTTTCCAATCCCCTTTCTCTAATCAACACCGTGTATCATATTCCACAGCTCCAGTGGGTTTTAGTTTTACATACTTGGTGTTCACATAGTAATAACAATTGGTGGCGTCTTAAAAACTTCTACGTCATTTCTCTTGAATGCAGAGAATTCACTTTTTCTCCCTGATGAAAATATATTTCTTCCCCCCTCTCTCCGGTCTTCCCTCTGAGTCCAAAAGAGGCTAGGTTTCTCCTTGTTTCACCAGCATTTCCAGAGTCCCACTGACCTAGGGAAGCAGTAAAACATATCAAAAAGAGGAATGGAATGATAGTCAGTGCTTATGCATTCTCTCTATCAGGTACTAGTGTTATTTCATCTCATTGCTAAAAATCAGTATATAGGGGTGCATGGGTGGCTCAGTTGATTAAGCCTCCATCTCTTGGTTTCAGCTCAGGTCATAATCTCATGGTTCGGGAGTTTGAGCCCCGCATCAGAGTCTGCATGGGATTCTGTCCCTCCCTCTCCCTCTGTCTCTTTCTTGCTTGTGTGCAGTCTTTCTCTCTCTCAAAAATAAAATAAAGTAAAATAAAATAAAATAAGCCTAGGATTAGGGCATCTGAAACAGAGTCCTAGTGATAATAAGGAGTTAAGATTTATGGAAAAAAAAAGTTCTTATTGCTAGTGATATATATAATAGTATTCACAAGTAAAATATTATTGAGATCTAGTATTTTCTTTAAAATACTTTGGGGGTGCCTGGGTGGCTCAGTGGGTTAAGCATCTGACTCTTGATTTTTGGCTCAGGTCATGATCTCATGGTTTGTTGAGTTTGAGCCCTGTGTCAGGCTCTGCACTGACAGCATGGAGCCTGCTCAGGATTCTCTCTCTCTGTCTCTCTGTCTCTCTGTCTCTCTCTCTCTGCCCTCTCCCCCTGCTTGTGCTTTCTCTCCCTTTTTCTCTCAAAAATAAACATTAAAAAACCAACGCTTCAGGGGGGAGGGGTGCCTGGCTGGCTCAATTGGTAGAATGTATGACTCTTAATCTCAGGGTCAAGCCCCACGTTGGGTATAGAGCTTACCTAAAAAAATAAAAATAAAAAATAAATACTTCAGGCGGTGTGGGATAGGAAAGCGAGGAGGGCGTAGACAAAGCAAAATTGGTGGAATGCTGCTGATTGATAGCTCTGTGTGATGGGAACATAGGAACTCACTATTGCTTTCTCTATTTTATTTTTATTTGAAAATTTCCATCATGAGATTTAAAAAAAAATACACCTATGGGTAACATTTCTTCCTAAGAGGTAAAAATGAAAGACTATCATAGAGATTTAGATTGCACAATTAAGAAAACATAAAGATATAGTTGCTTGGAAGCAAATATACTTTAATTCTCCATATGTTTGTGACAAAAAAGTTTCAGTATACCATGGAAGAACTAGTTTCTCTGGAGTGTCTAACCCCCAGAGAGTCAGTCTTAAATCTGTGTAGGAATAAGGCAGGGCACCAAACTCCATGTGCGTGCATCACTTGAGTGGGTATCATGTGTATATATATATGTGTGTGTGCATGTGGGTATGTATGTCCGCATGAATGTATGTATTATGTGTGTGGGTGTGGGTGTAGGTGGGTACATATATATGTATGCCTGTGTGCGTGCGTGCGTGTGTGCGTATCTGCTTGTTATTGAAGAACCAGCATACCATAGAGGTTGAGTCTGCAGCCAGCCTCCACATCAGGTTCATATTCTGCCCCTCAGCAGCAGTGGCCCTGGACAGGTCATTGCCATTCTCTGAGCCTTGGGTCCCACTTCTGCTTACGGCTGTCGGAAGGATTAAATTTCCATCTGAGTCAAGTGCTTGGTGTTATACCATTAACCTGACTCCACGTGGCGATCTTACTGTGAGTGTTTTTATCCTCCTTTTGTGGAGAGAAGGCTAGTTCCAAGCCCGAGGAGAGCCTGACAGAGACCCACGCAAGCCATAAGGGCGCAGTCTGGAGGCGGGGTGCCTCTTCTGACTACAGGCAGCCTTTAGCAGATGTTTTGCCCTTTATAGCCCTGTGGTTTTCCTGTATCCGGCTTTGAGATAGTTTTGTTTGGGTTTTTTATTCTAAGTGTCGTAAGATAAAAATCAAATAAAAGATTGAAGTCTAACAGGTGCCTTGTATGAGGACCATCTGCTGGGGACTGTGGTCATGACTTCTAGAAAGTGTTTCTTCTGAGAGGCTGCTTCACCAGGACTGAGATTCAAGGGAGTTCTGACGTGGGTGCAGCCCTTTATTTTTTTTTTAACCCACCAGAGCCCTTAAAATACAATAGACACTTAGAATAGATGGTTATTGATTTCTAAGGGCTTTTCCTCTCTACTACGTTTTTGGCTGAGATATGTTTTTCATTGAGATGGCCATTCTTCATAAATCTCTCATTTTAAGACGATCCCAATCAATATCACTACGAAATTAAGGGGGTAGAAGGAATCTAAATGAATGATTATAAAGCTCATCTGAAGAGTAAAGACAGTGAATAGGGAGAGAAATACCAAAAAAATAAATGCAGGAATTCAGACATACAGTTGACCCTTGAACAATGCAGGGGTGAGGGACACCAACCCACCACTCAGTCAAAAATCTACCTATCACTTCTGACTCCCCAAAAACTTAACTGCTAGTGATATACTGTTGACCATAAGTCTGACTGAAACACAACACATATCCTGTATGTGTTAATGTATGTGTTATATGTGTTATGTACTATATTCTAACAGTAAAGTAAGCTTGAGTAAAGAAAATGTCATTGACAGCGGCGCCTGGGTGGCTCAGTCGGTTAAGGATCTGACTTTGGCTCAGGTTGTGATCTCTCAGTTCATGAGTTTGTGCCCCACATAGGGCTCTGTGCTGACAGCTCAGAGCCTGGAGCCTGCTTTGGATTCTGTGTCTCTTTCTCTCTCTGCCCTTCCCCCACTCATGCCTTTATCTGTCTCTATGTCTCAAAAATAAACATAAAAAATTTTTTTAAAAAGAAAATGTCATTAAGAAAATGATAAAGGAGAGGAAATACTTTTATAGTACTATACTGCATTTATTGTTTTAAAAATCCATGTATAAGTGGACTGGTGTAGTTCAAACCCATGTTGTTCGATGGGTCCACTATATTTTTTTTGGTTAACATTTATTTACCTTTGAGAGACAGAGAGAGACAGAGCATGGGTGATGGAGGAGCAGAGAGACAGGGAGACACAGAATCGGAAGCAGGCTCCAGGCTTCGAGTATCAGCACAGAGCCCAACACAGGGATGGAACTCACGAACCAGGAGGTCGTGACCTGAGCCGAAATCAGTCGCTTAACCAACCAAGCCACCCAGGTGCCCCATGGGTCAAATGTATTTTTAAAGTATGATAATAATTAAAATGGTATGGCCCTGATGCTAGCATAGACAGAGAAGTCCAGGAGAACAGAAAAGAGTCCACCAGTAAAATCATACAGGCACACTAAGCATAGCATTTCAAATTGGTATGTGGGGGGGCAAAGAATGAGGTATTGAATAAAAGCCCTCAACAATTAGCTAACCATTTGGAGAGGAGATTATTGTTTTGGTAGATTTATACACATAAAATTAGAAACTTCTGCTTGGCAAAAAGTACCATAAAATTAAAATTAGAAAAATATTTCTAAAATATTTTGGATGAACTCTAGTAATTCACAGATGGTCGTTTTCACTTCACTCAAGCCTGATGGTTGCTAACTTTTTCTGTAAAAGGCCAGATAGTAAATATATTAGGCTTTCTGGTCTCTGTGGCAACGGCTCAGCTCTTCCATTATAATGTGAAAAGAGCCATAAAAAATATGTAAATGAATGCATATGCTGTGTCTCAGCATAACTTTGTTCAAAATCAGGTGGCCGGTCTGTGGCCATAGTTTGCAGCCCTCTGCTCTAGCCCATTTACAAATTGCAGTTGAATTGAGGACTCTGTTACCTTGTAATTAAAAGGCCTGTTTATTTGGGTATTATTTGAGGCCTCTCATCCCCTCCCCATTTACCCACCTATGGACCCACATCATTCTATGTGTTGGTAAATGCTTAAGCTTAACAACTAGCACTCCAGGGATAAATACGTACAGATAAATATATATACCTATAATTAGGTATGTGTGTGTGCAACATTATAAATTTTACTGATACAAAGTATGTGTGGCATGCAGTTTACAAATAATAATAAGGTATACACTGTGCTCATTGTAAATTACATATAGCCCATTGATTCTCAGAGAATACACTCAGATTTTTGCCAAACTCTTGTATCTCTAGCCAAACTGTGGTTGCAATTACAAGAAACAACTGTCCTTCGGCGTAAATAGCAGTTGGAACTTGATTCATTTGTCAAGGGCATTGGCAACTTCATTGCCGAATTGGATGATAGTTTTCAAACACTAGAATATTTCCTCAATTCTTTAATGACCACAGATTCAATGCCCTTTGAAGTTTAATCTACATTATGCATATTTCTTCACTTTCTTCAGTCTAGAAAATCCACCAGTAAATCAAGCTGTTTTGTGTAATGTTTATCAATAGATTTCCACATGTAAATGCTCCCACCATGGCTGATTTCAAGCCCCCAACATGAGTCACTGAGAGCGGGGTTGAGAGGACATGCACAGTAACCATCAGTAGACGGTGATGAGGTTTTGGGGTGATGGGGGTTTCGGGGGGGTCTGGAGCCGATGGCCAAGAAAGAATTCTTGAAGATGTCTTTGATGCAGAAAGGTGACTATTAAAGCACGGGGACAGGACCCATGGGCATGGGCTGCGCTGGGGTTGGGAAGAGTGGCTAGTTAGATACTCTGAAGTTGGGGAGGAAAGTCTAGAGGGAGGCCTCCAGAGGGATTTTGATGCACTAAAGAAGACTCCTAACATACCTGAGGCCTTGCTGGTGTCAGGCTAAGGTTGTTTTCCCTCTGCTAAGGCTTTAGGACGGTAGGGGGTTTCCTGGAGAAACGTTATACTCTGTATTTGCCTCAGGTGTTTGTCAATGGGCTGCAGGTTATAAGGAAATTTAATTTTACCTGCCATTTCCTTCCTGCCTTTGTTCCCTACCACTATGGAGGGGTAATGTCGGAGTGCCAGGAAACTTGAGTCTACAGGTTTCTGGAGATCAGGCTATGGTTAAGATTGCCTTTTTCTTGTAATTTACTAAGAAATTTGCAAAGTGATAGAGACCTATGTCCTGTGTGACTGTGATCTCTATCAGTTAACCCTTTGTTTTCTTTCCTTTGTCCTTGGGCAGCCAGGAGTCTCTGAGGAATATTACACACATCCCACCTTGGGGGTGGGGGGGCGCGCAGGGAGGGGGTATGCTACCTTGGATTGACCTTCAGCTTGCCTCATCATACAGTATTTCCACTGGATCCATAGAACAGATATAAATAACCTCCCCCAAAGCATAGATAATGACAAAACACAGTAAAGTGATTAGGAAGCGATGATTTTTGAGCATTTGTTACCTTTGTTCTCAATATAATTTATTTAATTATAAGCTTTTATCATTTAATTTTTAATAATGGCTATTTTAACAACCATTTCACAAAGTTCCTGAAAATGTTTTCAATCCATACACCCAGGCAACGTGGCCCTAACACACCACTGCTTACTGGGAACCATACAGGTCAAGGACTGTCTTTTGGGATGGGTATACTTTAAGGGAGACGCATTCAATCAGTGTATGACCAAGACAGACCTTATAATGTGCTCTGTCCGCCACCCCACAACTCCTCTTTGTCCCAACAAAGCAAGCCCATCTCTGCGTAGAGCCTTGGTCCCCCTGCCCACCTTGGCCAGGACTACACATCACAGTCAGGAGCTCTTCATTGGTTTATTTCTTCTCAAGGCCCACTCACAAGAGTGAAAGTGTAATTGCCATCAGTGTAACTGCTTATTTAATAAGTCAAACTGTTTTTCTGACTAAATGTTGCTAACCAGCAAGCAGTTATCATTTGAATTCTCAATATGCTAAAAAAAATATCCAAGAGAGAGTTAAAAAACAATATTCAGTATAAAAATATTCCAGTACGCAGGCAGACACCTTCTTTATCTCTAACATCTCAACCCCCATAATTAGATGATGGCAAACAGGGCTTTACACTATCATAGCCTTAGTATATAAAGAGTGTTTACAAATCACTAAAAAATATACAAAGCACCCAGTGGTAAAATCAGCAAAAAGACAATTCATAAAGAAAAGATATAAATAACCAGTGAACAGAAGATGTTGAGTCTTCATAGTAACCGAATGAAATATAAATTAAAACACAGGAGGGTAACTATCATGAGAGCAAGCCAACAAGCAGAAGTTCCAGAGATTGCAACCACGGTATTCTGCGCCTGGGACCACAGTGTGATTTGGTGAAAAGAACCTGAATGTAGTAGTGAGGCCTGGGTCCCCAGGACTGGCTCTACCAGCTACAGACACCGGCTGGGAGACCTTGGGAGCAATAATATTCTCTCATAGGAGTGATGTGAACACCTGATCGGAGTGAACTTTTCGAACACAACTTGGCTTATAGTGGGTTGTCATGGAAACTCAGGTCCCTGTCCCCCTTCCATCTCCCCCCTCTCCCTCACCTGCAGTAGTTCTAACCACAGCCTTTATGAACTGATCCATTTGCCCTCTGGGAAAGTTCCAGCCCAGAGGTAACTGGCAGAGACCTGCGCTAGTGCCTTTGAGAAAAATTAAAGAGGCTCTGCTTGTAGAGAACCCAGGAATTTGGAAACAACAGAATCCAGGGTTGCTGTGCGGGGGCCAAGCTGGATAACTGGCCATTCAACAGACTGAATGGAAAAACTCTTTCAAGTCTTGAACTCAGCAGGTACATTCCTATTCTTTCTTCTTCTTAAGCAATGTTTTTTCCCAAACAAAAGAAAGCAAAACTTGCTAACCAACAGTGTGCTTTTGAAACTATGTGAGGAGTTAACTATACCACAAACCGAGTGGCTTTTCAGTGGCCTTTGTGTCTGGCCCTGTGTGTTCTCCAGGGTCAGAGCCATTTTAGAAGTTCTCACACATCTTGGCTTTCTTTGGAGCTCAGCCCAGGACACCCGACTCCACCTGCTCACTTCTGCAGAAGCCCATCTTTGGTTCTCTCCTTAGCACAGCCTGAAAGTTGAAGCCAGGGCAAGATCAAAGAAGTCCAGGAAGAATGAATTTGAGCGCATTTGTCAGAACCTGCAGAGTCAGCTGTCAGGGGCACAGACAAGCCATAAAGATCAAACCTGAACCATAGTCAGGTTGACAAGGCGGTGGTGGGGGGAAGGCCAGGCTGCCACATGAACTTGGGGTCTGGGCACAGGAAGTAGGTGTTGGGACCTGTTTTAGGTGAGCCCAGGGGAGAGTGTCTGGTGGGAATGGCCTGAATTCCAACTGGGCCACTTCCTGGCCTGGTCCCAGAACCCCTCTCAGCCTCCGTCTCTGCACGTGTGATGGGAATCACAGTACTTACTGCACAGGCCTGGACGAGATTCAAATGTAGGAAGATTTTATATGAAAACATGCTTCATAGGATTTTTAACGGTTTGGATCCGTGTTTAACGATAGTGCCTGAAATATTAAAAGCGCCAACAATTATTTCTTGATGTTAAGCCGTATTGGATCCTTTCCCATGTGTCACATGTCCCCAGTTCTGCAACTCTGCCTGATCCTATTATACAGTATCTTATTACAAAGGTGCTGTGCTCACTTGGATGGGAGACCAAAGAAAACCCATGGTGAAAGTCCTTTTCAAATATTACTCATGCTAATTATGCCTTCTACCTCCAAGCACATGTAACGATTGCATTTCACTCCATCAGGGTCACCCCGGACCTGTACTAGGCCTTTCCAGGTTGGCGCAGCCCCTCTGCCCTTGGGGCTCCGCTTTTGCCCGGTAGAGAGGTTTGGTTCCCAGTTTATCTCCTTAGCACCGCCCCTCTACCCCGCCTTGAAGGCTGGGCTGGGGCACAGTTGTTCCCACACAGGATGGAGCTGCAGTGGCTCTGGGGAGTCAGGTCCTTCCCAGCAGGACCTGGGGAGGCTGTGGCTTTTCTCTCCGCTTCCAGAAGAGACATCTGGGCTCCCCAGCACCAAGCTGCCTGGAGGGGGCAGGTGATGCACCAGGAAGCACCAAGAAGTGCACGGAGATTTGCCCAAATGAAGGGAGATTAGCTCGCCCTCTTCCCCACGGTCTTTGAAGGATGTCTCCTGGCCAAGGGCCCTGCTGTTTTGTTGTGAGGCTGCAGCCTGCTGGGGGTTTGTCCCCTGCCCCCTTCTCTGCCTTCCCTCCCCCATCTCTTGTTTCCCTGGGGTTCTACCTTCCAATAAAGCCTCAGCCCCCAGGCTTAGCCCCAGACTCCCATTTTCTGGGGAACCTGGGCTAAAAAACATGTTCAAGTGGCAGATCGAATGTGACTTTCAAAAATCCGGATGCAATATTGGAGATGCAGAGATGATCAAAAGCATCATATGTAGAACTAGTCTAGTATGAGTCTGCTGTGGGTGGACAGACAAAGCTTGCCTTCGGACGTGGACGTGCGGTGCGAGAGCTTTCGTCTCTCCTGCCCCCGGTGCTGGGCACTTTGAGCACAGTCCGTGCATGGTTGTTGGATGACTGAATATGCGTGCACCCGTGAACCTTTTTAAAATCAAGAGCTCATAGAATTTTAATCAATTCTGTTTTCAGCAGTGCACACTCAGTAAAACATTTAATAATCAGTTAAAGTGGAGGAAATTGGTCTCTCCTATGTGACTGTATTTTTCCTTTTTTCACCATCTAAAGTTCCATGGTTTTCTGATTTCCTTTCATTTAGCTCTTTCAGGCATTTCTTCCTAAGAGGAAAGCTGATCTCATTTTATTGTTCTGTTACTGACTTCTGTTTAATTGACATCTGTTTTGGGCTCATCTCTGCCTCTAAGATGAGTTGAAATTTTGCAGTCTGTGATCCAGGGCTCAATCTATCTTGTCCTGACGGCTGGAAAGAAAGTCAGATTTCAAAGCACGTGCCTTCTGTGCTGGTTTTCAAGTTTGTCATTTCTGGAAAGTGCGATTCTAGAGTATTACTCCTGCTTCTCTTGAAACAGAACTGAAGAGGGGCACCTGGGGGGCCCAGTCGGTTAAGCGGCACTTGATCTCAGCTCAGGTCTTGATCTCAGGGACTTGAGTTCAAGCCTAGTGTTCGGATCCATGCTAGTCATGAAGCCTACTTTTAAAAAAGGCATGAGGGGGACGGGGGGGTGGGGAGGGGGAGTGGGGTTGGCGCCTGGGGGGCTCAGTCAGTTGAGTATCCTGATTGGTAACCAACAGCTTGCTGGTAATGATCTTGCAGTTTGAGCCCCACATCGGCCTCCACACTGACAGTACAGAGCCTGTTTGAAACTCTTTCTCTCTCCCTCTTTCTCTCTGCCCCTCCCCTGCTTGAGCGTTCTCTCTCTCTGTCTCTGTCTCAAAATAAATAAATAAACTTAAAAAAAAATAATAACAACCAGAACTGAAGATTTCAGTAACGTTTCCGAATAGTCACCATACACACGACTATCCCAAAGTCCCACTTCTAACCCCAATTGCTTCGCTATGACTCCATGTTTCAATTGGTCTTTTTGCCTCCTTTCTCCTCACCCAAGGATGCAGCACCATCCCCAGGTCTCCTGGTTCAAGAAAAACACAAACATTCCTACTTTCAGTAGGCGAGGGGACAGTCCAACCGCCATTGTGTGTGGTTAGGAGTCACGGCATTGTCCAGTAGGTTTCATATCTCCTGATGGTGAGCGTAACAAAAAGATGAGATTTTTCTTTACGATTTCATTTTTGCACATAATATTCTAAATGTGATTGAAAATAGAAAATCAAATGGCATGGAGAAGAGAAAGAGCCTCCCCAGAACTCCCCTCCCACATTCCTCCACCATCAGCCTTCAGGTACACAGATGTATCTGCAGGTCCCTGCTGCCTACACCGGACAGCATTCTGGCCGCCACGGCCACGGTTAAATATAGAAGTGCATTTAATTTTTGGACATTTGACTTTACCAATTTTTTTTCAGAAACATGTCATGTTTAAAACCACATCTATATTTCTATTTGGTGTTTTGTTCCCTGACATTTTATAGAGTTCTTACCGTGCAGCATTTATAACTCTGTGTTTCTTTTGATTACTTGCATATCAAGCATCTTCTAATGTAATTATATGTCCTTTGTAAGCAGCATTTTATTTTATTTTTTATAAAACTTTACCAAGTAGAAACGCCATAACTTATTTAAGCCATGCATCTATTGTTGAACATGCAGGCTATTTTCCTTTTTTATTTATTTATTTTGCTATTATAAATAGACAGCTTAGTGCAAAAAGCTTTCTCCTAAATTTAAAATGATTTCCTGGGGACCATTCACTGAAAGTAAAACACTGGGACAAATAAGAGATGGAAGCAGATCTACTTTTGATGCATATTATGGAATTGCTTTTCAAAATAGTTGAACCAATTTATAATCTCACCAGGCACACTCAACTGGCCAGCTCTAGAGGAAATAAATGATGTCTCTCCTTAATTTTCATTGTGATAATTACTGCTGAGGATAAACACTTTTCCAAATGTTTGTATGCAAAGTGTTTCGTGTGTGCTTTTTTTTTTTTTTTTTTGGAAAATTGCCATTTCTGTTTTTGTCCCAAGAGGTCTCATTGTTGTTGTTATTATATTTTTTAATGTTTATTTATTTTTGAGAAAGAGAGAGGATGGGGGGGCAGAGAACGAGGGGGACAGAAGATCTGAAGCGGGCTCTGTACTAACAGCAGGAGCCCCATGCAGGGCTCCTGCACCAGAACTGTGAGATCATGACCTGAGCCGAAGTCAGATGCTCAACCCACTGAGCCACCCAGGCTCCCCTCACTGCTGAGAAAGTACTCCAGGTAAAATACAGATGTAATAGCCCATCATGTGTCCCATTTCCTATAAATATTTTTTCTCATGTGCTATTTGATCTTTAATTTTTTGAAGATAATCTTAAAGTTGTCCTCCAGAGTTTTGATAATTTTTTTTTCATTCCCAGTTTGCTTCTGATTTGGTTTTCTCCACAATGGTGTTTTTATTTGTTTGTTTGTTTTTTAGTATAAGGTAAATCTTTTTTCTGGGTTGCTAACAAATTACCAAATCAAAGACAGAATTGAAATGTTAAAAGATATTATAGACTCCTCATCCAGCCAAGTGTCTAGCTTGCTCACAGAAAAGACTTTTAAATGCTAATTGACATCTTGACAGTCAGGTCAGTGGAGTAAAGACGGTGGCTTGTGCTTTAGGGTATTTGCTGAATCTGGGGAGCCCACCTGGCCAGTTTTATAGCACTCGCCTAAAGCTGGGACCTCAGGGCACGAAAGGAAAAAACAGAAAAGAGAAACCAATGGCAGAACATATAAAACAAGTGGTTCAAAGTAAGTCCAACTCTCAATAGTTTCAGTAAAGGTAAATAGACTGATTGCTTCATTTTAGAAGATAAAAATTGTCATATTATGTTTTTAAAAAATACATTTGCTATTGTGCCGAGTGTGTTTCTCCTGGCCACCAGCCCCATTGTTTATTCTTCCCCACGCCACTCTGCCTTCGGAGGCTGGCGTGATCACAGACTCTTTGCCTATGGCTTACAGTCAAGTTCAGCCAAGGCGAAACTCCAGAGGAAAATGGGAGGAAGAAAGAAATTTTATTTATGAGTTTTGTTTTATTTTTTCCTCCAGCTGCCCTCCGAAGCCAGCGAGTCCCCTAGGGTCAGGGTCTTGCCCTCCACTAGCTGGTAGAATAAAGTAACCCAAGGGCTTAACACCCCTTCTGTTACTAGCCCCAGGGAACTCCACTATCTGAAGTTGTAGCTTTGTTTTGCTCTGCTCACACCTTTGTAAACACTCTCTTTATTAAAGCCTCCTTGGATTATCCCAGTTTAATTATGCTGTCTGCTTCCTGCTGGGACTGACCCAAAGAACTTTGAGGAATGGTCTCTAAAACAGAAAAACAACAAATAAACAACCAGAAAAGTTAAAAAATAAAGCAGATGGAAAAAGACATACCAAGCAAATACCAACCCAAAGAAAACTGGTGTAGTTATATTAACATCAGACAAGTAGAAACGTCCTGACAGAAAGCATCATTAGCTCTAAAGAGGATTACTACACGTTGATAAAAGGTTTGGTTCAGTTCTAACACGGCCTCAAAACATAGAAAGCAAAAATCTATAACAAGCACAAATCAAAAAAGACGAACTCACACATTAGGTAAGAGATTTAACATGCTCAGATATATTTGATAGATACAACAGGATTCAAGGATACAGGATTCAAACATCCCAACTGACAAGTTATGTCTAATGGGCCTTTTGGAATGCTCTATCCACCAACCGAAGAATAAAATGTCTTTTCAAGCATAAGTAGAATATTTATGAAAATCGGCCACATAGTGGGCTGTTTGGCAAGCTTCAGCATATTTCTAAGGATTCGCAGCATATAAAAACCCTGGTCTTTGACATTACACTTAAATTAAAAATCAAAAGAAAAAGATGACTAGAAAAAGCCCACATGTTTGAAAATTGAAAAACGCTTCCGACAAACCCATGTGTCAAAAGAAAAAGATTAGGGGTGCCTGGGTGGCTCAGTCGGTTGAGTGTCCGATTTTGGCTCAGGTCATGATCTCATGGATCGTGGGTTCAAGCCCCGCGTCGAGTTCTGTGCTGACAGCTAGTTCAGAGCCTGGAGCCTGCTTCAGATGCTGTACCTCCCTCTCTCTCTGACCCTCCCCTGCTCGAACTGTCTCTCTCTGTCTCTCAAAAATAAATTTAAAAAAAAAACATTGAAGAAAAAGAAAAAGATTATAATTTAAATTAGCAAATATACAGAACTACATAATAATAAAAATGGTACTTATCCAAACAAGTGGAATGCCAGTAGAGTAGTGGAGAGAGAGAAATTTATGTATTAGGAAAAACAAAAGGCTAAAAATTAATGTGCTGAGCATCTAGCTTAAGATGATAGAGAAACACCAGCAACATCAATGCAAAGAAAGTGGAAAGAAGGAATTTTTTTAATAGTGGAAATTAATGAAATAGAAAGCAAAGATATGGAAGAGGGAATCAAGAAAACCATCTCTTCTTTGAAGAGATGAATAAAATTGATAAACCTCCAGGAGGATCAATCAAGGAAAAAAACTGAGAATATATCATTTCAGGGATGAAAATGAGGAACATTGTTCTAGATCTTGTATACATTAAAATCATTGTAAGAAGGTATTATAAACTTGTGACCAAAAGAAAAAAAGAAAGACAAGAAATTTTAAGTGAGATGAGCAAATTCCAAGAAAAAAATACAACTTAGTAAAATTGACACAAGAAAAAAAAAGATTGAAATTATCCTATTAAATTGATTATACAATTTAAAAGAAAACTCAAAAGGGTGCCTGAAGGGCTCAGTTGGTTAAGAGTCCGACTTTGGCTTAGGTCATGATCTCATGCTCACAGTTCGTAAGTTCAAGACCAGCACTGGGCTCTGTGCTGACAGCTTGGAGCCTTGGAGCTTGCTTCAGATTCTGTGTCTCCCTCTCTCTCTGCTTCTCCTCTGGTCGCACTGTCTGTCTCTCTCAGAAATAAACAAACATTTAAAAATTTTTTAATTAAAAAAAAAAAAAGAAATCTGAATGGTTAACAATTCACCAGATAGATGAGCTGGCAAATTCTACTAAACATTCAAATGGAAGAGACAATATCAAATTTCCATAAACTCTTTCAGACAGCAGAAAAAGGGGAAACAGTCCCCAGTAGTTTAATGAATCCTGTATATCCTTGGTGCCAAATCCCAATAGCACAATAGGAGAATGGAGAATTTTCAGTCAGTCTCACTCAGGAGCAGAAATATGAAAATTCCAAGTGCAATGTTAACAAACTAAATCCAACAATATTAAAAAAGTTTCTCTTCTCATGCCTTTTTTGGGAGGGAGGGTATTAAATAATTTTGAATATTACATTTATTTCCTTTTTGGCTCTTTAGCCATATTTGTGTGTTCACGCTAAGGATTACGGTATGTATCCTTAATATATTACAGTTCACTTAGAATTAATATCACGTGGGCTTCACACTACACAAATGTAGGAGCCTAACGACAGTGTCATTCTATTTCCCCACTCCCCACTCTGTGCTGTAATTGTATCCTATATTTTACTTTTGTATATTACCGACTCAAAAGCAGTCTTTGTCTTTTTAAGAAAGTAAGAGCAAGGGTTGCCTGGGTGACTCATTAGGTTAAGTGTCCAACTTCAGTTCAGGTCAGGGTCACATGGTCTATGAGTTCGAGCCCCGCATTGGGCTCTGTGCTGACAGCTCCGAATCTGGAGCCTGCTTCAAATTCTGTATCTCCCTCTCTCTCTCTGCACCTCTCCCATTCATTCATTCTCATTCTCTCTCTCTTCCCCCCTCAGAAGTAAATAAACATTTAAAAATTTCCTAATAGAAAAAGAAAGTAAAATAGTTACTCTTTTTTTCCCCACATATTTATCATTTATGGTGTTCTTTATTCTTTCCAGTAGATACAGTTTTTTATCTGGTATCATTTTCCTTCAGCCTGAAGAATATCCTTTATCATTTCTTATCATGTTGGCCCGCTGGCCATGAGTTTGCTCAGCGTGGGTTTATTTCCAAAAAATGTCTTTATTTCGACCAGTTTTCTTTGTTTTGAAAAATGTGTGTTTGTTCCTTTGTTGACACATTGACTTGGTGCTTTGTGGAAATCATCATGATGTCTCCATGTATCCACCTAGTTTTAAATAGTATTTTCATTGAATATGGAAATCAGTGTGTGTTTTTAATTTCAGCAGGGTAAAGATATGCTTTGCTCTGACCTCCGTTGTTTCTGATGGGAAGTGTTCACATTTACTATGTAAATGCTGGGTATATCTGAGCCTCCTCATATATTGTGATGACATTTCCTTTCTCATATTGCGCCAGCGAGCAAGTTGGCCGTATACAAAGTAAATAAACAAACAAAAAATATGTTTCCATATTCCAGCACACAGAACTGTCGATCAGCTTTTTAATGCCTCACTACTGAATATGTACGGACCCCCAAGGACCACCAGACATTTGAGGAAATTATCCAACATTAAAACAGAAACAAACTCGAACAGAGAAGAAACTTGGAGGGGAAGGGGCAAGGCAGAAAACTGTAAAAACTGTAATTGGGTTTTTTTTAATGTTTATCTTATTTTTGAAAGAGAGAGTGCTAGCCAGGGAGGGGTAGGGAAGAGAGGGAGAGAGAGAAACCCAAGCAGCCTTCACAATGACAGCAGTGAGCCTGATGTGGGGCTAAAGCTCATCAACAGTGAGCTCTGAGCCAAAGTCAGGCCCTCAACCAACTTTAATTGGTATTATAAAATAGAAAAGTTTAGTTCCCCTGCATAGGGAGAACTAACTCTGTTTTCCTTCTGTGTGTCTTTACTATTCACACAGAACACTTCACCTCTGACACTTCTGGTCACCAAATGTGTGGTTTTCCCCCCACAACAAGCAATTCTCAGTCACGCCAGTTGGATGTCCTACAATTTAACTCAGTTCTGACACTGTCTACCTAGAGATAGCATCAGATCCCACAGCTTAAGGGCTCAGTCCCCCAAGACTGCCCCCTGCCCTCCCCCATACACACTCACATACACTTCAGATGCCAGTAACAAGTCCAGGTTATCACCTGTGCTTTTGATCTACCAGCCATAGATTGGTGCCCTAAAGACCTCCTCTTGGGACACAATTTGGGAGATAGGCTCCCAAAACCCAGAGAAACTCTTACACTTATCCGTTTGCTAAAGGAAATGATAAAAGATACAGATGAATAGCCAAATGAAGAGATACACAGGGGGACGTCTGAGAGGGTCCTGAGAGCAGGAGTTTCCATCCCTGCAGAACTGGGGTACGTCATTCTCCTGGTGTGTAAGTGTTTGCCCACCTGGAAGTCCACCAGACCATATACTGTTGGGATATTAAGGAAGCTGCCTCATGTAGGCAGTCAGTTACTAACTTTAGTTTTAGTCCCTCCCTAGAGAAGTGGAAAGCAGGACTGAAGATTCCAAGCTTCTAGTCTTAGCTTAGTCTTTTTGGGGCCCAACCCCCATCCAGGAGCCCACCCAGAGTCACCTCCAGAGAACAGAGGGTGCTCCAGGGCTCTTATCACTTTGGAATCTGCAAGGGTTTTAGGAGTCCTGAGTCAGGGACAGCGTCAAAGACAAATGTTATAAGAGATGTTCCTATTGTCCTTAACACTTCGAGATTAACAGGGATCTCAGGAGCTGTGCCAGGAACTAGGGTAGAGACCAATATATAACTTCTGTTATCTCACAGGTGTCCTCAGGGACGAGAAGGGAAAATATTTCATCACTAAAACAAGAGCACAATTCTATATTTTAAGAAAAGAACATTGGGAGAACCAGATAAATACCTCAAAAATTTTTAATGTGAGACAAAAATTAGGGAGTTAATAGATTAGAAGCCCTGAGGAAATCTCCCACAAGATGAAGTGGGAGTGCGGTGGGGAGAAGACCCTGAATACTGACCCAGTAAGAAATGTTGTTGACAGAGTGTTGGGCAGATGGGGAGGGACACGAGTGTACGAGGGATGGTGTGAGCGCGGGGCTTCTCCATGTCCTCGGTGGATGTCACTGGATGGTGTCTGAAACTGAGAAACCAGGGACACCCAGGTGGCTCAGTCGGTTATACATCCAACTCTTGATTTCGGCTCAGGTCTTCATCTGACATTCGTGAGATGGAGCTTCACGTCGGGTTCTCCACTGACAGTGTGGAGCCTGTGAGGGATTCATTCTCTCTCTCTCTCTCTCTCTCTCTCAATCTCTCTAAATAAATAAATAAACTTAAAACCAGGACATAGGGCACAAACATTTAATCAAGTAATGAGGTACTAAGTACTGGAACAGACACTCTAAGTGTGAAAAGATACTGTGTCCCGACAAAGGGCTCAGAGAAGTAGGGGCCGTAACGGAAAAGAATGCTGCCTCTGGTCCAGACTGTGTAGCATGACTTGACTTTTCAAACTGTGAATTCATTACTTTGAAAAAAGGAAAAAAACGTTAAAAAGATGGTGTTTGAGCGTTTCCTATCTAACCTTAGGGGCCATTAAGGAAAATGCTATTTCGTGCGTTGCCATATAGGACCGCGGTTGCTCTTTACTGGATGCATATTTGTTCTGCTTGTCACGTAAATGAACACTGGAGCTTAGGGTTCTTACGTCCTTTTCCGGGTACTGAAAATACCATCTTTAATGGTTTATGACCACAACTGTAGGGAAGATTCGCTCGTCTCCCCTGCTCTGCACTGGGCTCTGAGGGAAACGTGCAGAGGTGCATGTGTGTGCGTGCCCACACGTGCAAACACTCTTCCTTGTACTTTCCACGTCACTTCCTGAGTTCCCTTTATTCTCCTCCCCCTTCATTGCCACAATGTGGACCTAAAGTGCATTTCTAACTATGTGTTAAATTTATTGAGTAAATGTTGGAGTTTCTCTCTGTCTATAATACACACACGTGTGTGTGTGTCTGGGTATATATATATATATAGTATTTCATATAATAGCTTTATTGAAATGTAGTGAAATCTAATCCACATACCATAAAATCCTCCCTTTAAAGTGTTTTTGTACATTTTTATGAACAAACGGAGGTGAGCCTTTCTATTCCTTCCACCAAAACCTCTTCATTAAACTTCATAAACTTTGTAAGTCAGCTTCACTGGCCCTCACGTGGAAAAAAACTTCCACTGGGGGGTAAGGCTGAAATGTATTCCTTGATTTTTTTAAGGCCGCTTTTTCTTTACTATGTTTTGCCTAAAGGATTTCTCCCTGCATGTTTTCAATATAAGGGTGGGGGAGGATTAATAAATTCTTTATTGTTAATAACTTCTTATGGCCAAAGAAAACCCAAGAATTCAAAAGTATTAGCTCAGAGTTCTTAGCCTAACAAAAACTTTCCCCCACTTCTACCCTCTTTGTCTCCAATTGTAAATTCCCCTCCCAAGGATTTTTAATGCCCCATTCAAAATACGAGGCAGAGAAAAGCTTTATTACCACTGGTACCTTCCTATTGGCAAACTCAACCGTAGTCTTCCTTAATTCTGGTTCTTCCTTTGAATAATAGGAATAATCCTGTTTGTTCATTACCAATTCAATTCATCACGGGGAAATGCTGCACGGAAGATAGTGAATGATGATAAAGCCACTTATTGGCATTAGCGGGGGATTATCGTGTGCCTGGAACACAATTACTGTCGCCTGGGCTTTGCTGGTGACATCTGGAGGCAGCGTCCTGGCAGTGCGGGCCCCAAGGGGCTAAGCAGGTGGATTTGCTGTTCTTTCTTTACAATCTCAAAAGGTTGATGGAAAGAAAAACCAAAGAATTTGGATTTGGATGTTTTTTAAGCGCCCCCCCCCTCACTCCTCCACCCCACTCCCTGCTGGAAATTAAGGAATTAATGGAACTGCTTGGTGTTTTTGTCCGGCTAAACTTGAACAGGCATGCTGAGTGTCCTGAATACTAGTAAATAATACCTTCTGGCTAAATGCTTTGTCCAAAGCAGGCCAACCTTTTTCGATCCTCCTGCCCCTGAACGGCAGTTCTGTCGAGTGTAGACCCAGTCTCTGGTCTGGGGTAGCCCCAACTATGTTCTCCTTCTACTTTTCTGTGATTCTTCCACACTTAGGTGTCTCATCTCCTCAGGGCAGGGCAGAGTCTGGGGATGGTGGTCGTGGAGGGAGCTGGCGCTGGGGTCCTGGTCACCCCCTAGGACCTCTTTCTAACCTCCCCGGGTCCCTCCTCATGTGACCAAGGTTATAGCACTGTTTTTAACTGAAGATTGCAAACAACCTAAATGCCCATCAATAGGGGACTGTTAAATGGCTCAATGTCTCTCTGATGCAGGGATGGGAAGGTCACTGAGGTGCCTTGTTAATGGAAAAAGCAAGGTGCAAAAAGTGCTAGCACATGTTTTGATAAAGGGAACAGGACAAAATATATATGCTCATATTTGCTGGTAAAGAATAAAATACTTCTGGGGGCTCCTGGATGACTCTGTTTGTTAAACGTCTGGCTTCAGCTCAGGTCGTGATCTCATGGTTTGTGGGTGCGAGCCGTGTGTCAGGTTCCGTGCTGACAGCTCAGAGCCTGGAGCCTGCAGCCTGCTTCAGATTCTGTATCTCCCTCTCTCTCTACCCTTCCCCTGCTCTTGCTCTGTCTCCCTCTTTCTCTAAAAAATAAATAAACATTAAAAAAAAAAAAAGAAAAAAAAATGCTTCTGGAAGGATACCTAGGAAATAAGTAACAAGGTCTCTTGCAGTGAGAGAGATGGTGGCCAGGGACAAGGCTGGAGGGAGACTTCCACCACATTCCCTTTTATGCTTTTGGATTTAGAGCTATTCATATCCATTCATGTTTACTCATAGTTATTACTTATTTGGAAACATAAACCAAAAGCCCAAGTATCACAGTTTTTTTTTTAATGTTTTTTCTTTGACTATACACCCCTTCATTTTTTTTCATTAAACTTAAATTTCTTCTCAGTTTGCATATGTGAGGGAAGCCTGGGTGGCTCAGTCGGTTAAGCGTCCGACTTTGGCTCAGGTCATGAGCTCACAGTTAGTGTGGTTTGAGCCCCATGTCGGGCTCTGTGCTGACAGCTCAGAGCCTGGAGCCTGCTTCGGATTCTGTATCTCCCTCTCTCTCTTCCCCTGCCCTGCTCACATGCTGTCTCCCTCTTTCTCAAAAATAAAGAAACATTAAAAATTTTTTAAAAATTATGTATGTGAAAGGTAACATATGTTGTGACTTCAAAACAAAATCAAACAGTCCCTGAGGAAATACAGTAAAAATGAAGCCTCTTTCCTATTCCTGAACCCTAGCCAGCCCCCCAACCCCAAAGCAGCTCCTCCTACTCGTTTCTTAAAATTCTTTTTTACTGTTTTATTGAGATGTGACTGGCACTTAGCACTGTAGAAGTTTATGGTGTACAGGGGCACCTGGGTAGCTCAGTCGGCTAAGCGTCTGACTTCGGCTCAGGTCATGATCTTTTAGTTAATGAATTCGAGCCCCGCATCGGCTCCCTGATGTCAGCACAGAGAAACTCGTCCCCTCTCGCTCATTGCCCCTCCCCCACAATAAATAAACATTAAAAAAAAAAACTACTTTACAATAAAAAAAGAAGTTTATGGTGTATAGCAGAATGACCTGATTTACCTAGACTGGGCATAGTTACTACAAGAAGTTAGTTAATATCCATTGTCTCATATAGACACACACACACACACACACACACACACACACACAACGATTGTGCTGAGAACTTTTAGGGTCTACCGTCTCGGTTCCTTGGAATTCCTCCTGCTCCCCCTCCCTCCGCCGGGTGCTTGCTGATCCTGAGCTTAGAGTGGCCTCTTTTGTTTGTCCTACCAAAGCTATATCTGAAAATCTGAGTCTAATTTTAGTGGTGAGGGCTTTGGTGGGCGTTTTTGGAGACATGACACAGGGCGGAAACAGATCTTGACTCAAATGACAGCTTACAGAACCTTGTTCCCTGTTGTGTGGTCCTCGTGCTCAGTTCCTCACCCTGCAGTTAACGGGTCCGGGCTCCTCTGTGTTTTTGAAATCTGGCTCTAATTTGAGCTTCAGCAGTTGAGAATGGATGACAGTTCATAATCAGGGACGGTGTCTTCTGCACCTGTACACATGGGAAACGGTCACGGAGTGTCTTAAAGAACCAGGCCCTTTGGAAGTTCGTGTACTAGGAAATAGCTCAGGAATATTTTTGCAGATTGAAGGACTCACATCCTCCAGCCCTGACCGGGCCGGGAAAGGCTCAGGTGATGCGGGGACAGCTTGAGGGCTGCAGGCTTTCGGGGCCTGGGACTTTGGCTAGAGTATGGCTCTGTGCCACACTGCATAACTGATTCAAAATCAGACACCTTTTAGAACAGCACAATAAGGGGTGCCTGGGTGGCTTAGCTGGTTAAGTCAGTTTGGGTCATGATCTCACAGTTCGTGGGTTTGAGCCCCGCATCCGGCTCTGTGCTGACAGCTCGGAGGCTGGAGCTGCTTCTGACTCTGGGTCTCCCTCTCTCTGTGCCCCTCCCCTGCTTGTACTCTGTCTGTCTCTCGAAAATAATGAAACATTAAAAAAAACTTAAAACCAACAGCACAATAAGTTATGAGTGTGGCCTGGGGCATGCAGGCCAGTCCTGCCTCTGTCCACCAAGATAGGACGGGTTTCAGCCCACAGGCTTCTGGGGCACGTGGACAAGCAGGAGCTGCTGTTGTAGAATTTAGGGCGTCCAAGGGATTCCTGGAACTGGGATAAAAGATAAAATTATACCGGCAGAGCTGACCATGTGGCAAAAATAGTGTACGGACAGATATCTGAAGACAGACGGCTGCCACTCAGAGCAAAGAAATGGAGTAGTGTGCGCAGAAGTGACGATGTGAACACAAATCACCAGGGAAGAATCAGAGCAATAATTTCCCTCCCCTCAAGCATTCTGACCCCCAGGAAACGAAACGATAGAAAATGAAGAGGAAGCCAGAGATTTTTCCCAGCGGACACAGAGCACAAAGCTGGCAAAGACCGTGTCCCCAGCTCGGGTCACCGTGGCCCGTCATGCGGGTTCACTGAGGTAGCTCACGGCTGCTGGAGTGGACAGCAGTGAGTTCATCAGCATGAGCAGTGTGTCCCCTGCTGGCCACACCGAGTTGGGAGGGGAAGCTCAGACCAGTGGCATGTGCACCTGGACCAGCCCCAGGCATATCTAACCTGGCTTCTAACATGTTTTATAACGTCAGGGATTTCACCTACCAATTTCAGGCCAGGTTTCCACTTCTCTGTACCCCTGGGAAAACCTAGCAGCACGGGCCATCATTCCCATGTGGACATAGATGGCGGGGTCCCCACCCTCTTCACTCGTGGCTGGGCACGCTGCCCTGAGCCCGTCCTCCCCACGCTTCTCCCTTCCCCATGCGTAATCCAGCCCCTGTGCCATGCATCCTGCTTTTTTGCCTTAAGTTTATTTATTTATTTTGAGAGAGAGAGAGAGAGAGAGCACGAGTAGGGGGAGCACATAGAGAGAGGATCCCAAGCAGGCTCTGCACGGCCAGCACAGAACCTGAAGTGGGGCTTGAATTTACCAACTGAGAGACCCAAGCTGACGTCAAGAGTTAGAAGCCCAACTGCCTGAGCAACCGAGGTGCCTCCATCCTGCCGTGTTTGGGGACGCTTTCCCCACACCCGGCCTCTGGGGACTTTTGGGTTTGCACTATTACCACCCTGCCACCCGTTCCCACCCACCTTGACGGGCTACATAGGAAGGAGCCCAAGACCAATCTTCCCATGACCCAGGGTCAAGGATCCAAGTAGCAGGACTCCTCAGTGTATGGAATCCAGCTTTCACGTTTGAAAGCAAATGGGACGAGGCTTAGGGCCAGGCCCGAGGTCCACCCCCTGGATAGTCCAAGAGGGCAAGGAAGCCAATCGACAGAGCCATGGTGAGACCGGGGGACAGACAGCATGACCTGGGCAGTCGGCAGGCACATCATTGGTCCTTGGGTGACAAGGTGGTGGGTACAGAGCCCCCCAGGGGGAGCCCTGCATGTGGCTTTTCTGAATGGTGATGGCCTTGGGCCAGGTACCTCAAGGGCTTTCTGAGGGAGGCGTCATGGCTGTCCAGTGACTCTGGGCTTGGTGTCTTCCAGGGAAATTGAGAGAGTGGAGCCTCGTGTTGTACGGCACAGCGGAGCACCCATACAACACTTTCATTTCCCATCAGTCTCGCTCTCGGATGCTGGAGCTCTCGACCCCGGAGTTGGAGCCACCCAAGGCCGCCCTGTCACCGCCCCAGGCTGAGCTTCCCGAGGACGAAGAAGACTACACAGGTAATGAACCTGAAGCCAGGGGAGATGGCCAACCTCCGTGAGTTTTGGTTTTCTACTGTTGGCTCTTAAAACGTTGGGGCTGTTCCTGGCAAAAGGCGGGGATTGTGATGGTAGGTGTTCCTCCCTTTCTGGAAGTCGTAATAATGATGGCAATTTACACCCACACAGCTCCTTCCACCCACGGCTCTCCTAATATCTTACAGACCAGTAAGTATGCTTCAAACCAGTAAGTATTCTCCAACCTTACAAGGCTGGGAAACAGAAGGTTCTATATGCCCAACCAGAACTGGGACTTAACCTCCTGATTAATGAGCACCCTCCTGGGGCACCCCCTTATGCTCAGAGTCCCCCGTCTCATGCCTCAGCCTTCTGACCCTCTCCAATCCATGCACTTTCTATAGAATGTGGAGAGGACGAGGGTCATAGTGGACCCAGGAAGGTTGATTGAATGAGCGTAACCAGATACCAGGAAAGGAACCCACAGTGCAGGTCTTGACTGGCCTTCAGGGCTGGAATGAAGACCTAGGAGAGGGTCTCAGCTCCTTATGTCAGGAGATAACTGATGCCACTGGAAAGGACTTAAAAATCTCGTAGGAGGGGCACCAGGGTGGCTCAGTCGGTTAAGCAGCTGACTCTTGATCTTAGCTCAGATCTTGATCTCAGGGTTATGAGTTCAAGCACTGCACTGGGCTTCATGCTAGGTGTGGAGCCTACTTTAAAAAAAAAAAAATCTCACAGAAAGTAAAAATGCCTCGTGCAAATCCTTCTTCTCCAGCCACACCATTTTCGGGGGGTGGGCAGTCCCCCTGGCTCTGGACCTCCAGCCCCCTGCATGGAGACAGCCCCCTAGAGAGGGCTGTAGGCATTTCCGGCCACTGGGCTGGGCACAGTCACGATTAGCACATTTGGTGGAAAGCTGCACCTTTCCCTCTGAACCATCCCACAGTGATTTGTGAGAAACTGAGTGTTTCTGGTTGGGCATATTTTCCTTAGCTAAATATTACAGCTGCTTGATAAATGATGGGTGATATCTAAGGATATTGATGTTCTGAGTTATCTAATAGCTTCTGAAAAAAGAAAAGTAACAAAACGGAGAATTCCACTGATACATATCGAGCATAAATTATGGTTGATTCCACTTTAAATTTCTTCTCCTATTCCTTTAAAATGGAGCATTGAATTATGTATGGATTAATCTGCTCTGTTTCCCCCTGTGATTTATAAATGGTGGCAAGATTCAGTAATTATTAATAAAGGACCGATTTTTTTTTTCTTAAAATCTGCTACTGACTCTAACCTTACACTGTCCTCGATTCTCACTGTTAGACTCCCTGTAGCCCAAGTCCCTTAGTCGTTCCCAAGCATGGCCTAGATGGACAGAGGATGTCTCTGTGGGAATGGAACGTGTTCCTCTCTCGGGGAAGGTCCCTACAGTCTTGGGGCACGGGGGACAGGCAGCCCAGTAACAGCAGGTAGAGCCAGAGTTGGACAAAGAGCAAGAAAGGGGTGATGTGGAGGGCGAAGGCAGAGGAGAGGAGAAGAAGGGAGGAGGAGGAGAAGGGGGAAGCAGCCATGTTAGATTCCACAGCCAACGGGCATGTGGGTGGCTCAGTCAGCTAAGTGTCTGACTCTCGGTTTCCGGTCAGTCATGATCTCACAATTTCGTGAGTTCGAGCCCCTCGTCGGGCTCTGTGCTCACAGTGCAGAGTCTCCTTGGGATTCTCGCTCGCTCTCCTTTTGCTACCTCTCCCCAACTCATGCTGACTCTGCCTCTCTCAAAATAACTAAAAAACTGAAAAAAGATTTTTTTAATATATAAAAAATGTAAAAGATTCCACTTTCAAGGGCTTGGGGGTGGGGCCGCTGGTCCATGCCTCTTCTGGAAGCTCAGTCACAGATAAGCCGTGGGGCAGAAACTCAGGGAAAGAGAGAGGGTGGCGGGAAGGGTGATTTGAGGTAGGCCCGTGATTGTTCTCAGCTTCCTGCAGTGCCAGCCCAGAGGTGCGGCGGGGTGAAGCCGGGGTTTTCAGAGGTGGTAAAACCGGGGAGAAGATTCTCAAGAATTGGAGAGCTGGCCACGGGCAGAGGTACATGGGGGTAATGAGCAGGGCCTGGAGGTGCTCCCCTCAGGCCCTGTGCTCCAAGGAGCCGTTACTGAGTCAGGTGGGGGTGAGGAAGAGTCCAGTGGCGTGGTGGTCACAGGGGCCAGCAGCCAGGGGCACAGGACAGCACTGCGTCCAAGATAGTGGTGGAGTCTGGGGTTCCCAGAGTCACTGAGAGTGTGGAAACCCAATGTAGACAGGAGGGCTGGGAGATCGGGGCCTGGAGGGTCCTGCATGGGGTGGGAGGGCGTTGGTCACACGGGCTGGGTGAGGTGCCAGGGAAAGCAGGCGGACGACGGCCTACCCGCCAGGACAGAGCTGCCTGGTGGCTGAGGAGCAGCTGGAGGCCCCTGGGGAGCAAGCACCAGGCGTGGCAGAGAGTGAGGCCTCCCCAGTGATCCACCGAGGATGCTTGGTCAAAAAGCACGGGCAGGGCTGGACCCCACCTCAGAGGCAGAGTCAGCAGGTGTGCGGTGGGGGGCAGTGCTCCGAGGCTGTTCTGGGTGATTCCAGCTAGTGTGATGATGATGGCAGGACCCAGCGTGACACTCAGGCTCCTAGAGAGTGGCCTCCAGGGAAGGAGAGAACGTCATGAGGATGAAGGGAAACTGAGGTCGGCGCAGGACGGTGTGGTCAGCCACACAGGACTGAGGGGACCCCAGGCAGCCTTTGTCTGGATGAGTTCTGGGACAGCTCAGTGGCATGGGGGACAATTCGCAGGACACGTGGCCTGGCCAGTGCAGGATGTGTGGGGTCCCAGAGTTTGGGCACATCAGCACTCACCCAGCAGGACAGAGACTGGGTCATAAGTTGTCAGGGAAGAGACCGGACCTGTGGTGAAAGGGGCCTGTTACTCTCCTCCACACCGGTCACATGCAGTCAGCCACCCATGTCCCTGAACTCGGCTTCATGTCGACGGGCGTGCCGGTGACCTGCCGGCACCGTCTTCCTGGACACCACGAATGCCGGGGGAGGCCCTCCTGTTCCTTCAGAAACTGGTCTAAGTGTCTAATGACAAAGGCTACGGAGAACTCCCAAGTTGCTTTCTAACATTTGTTTGTGGGGTTTTTTTTTAAGTTAATTTATTTATTTTGAGAGAGAGAGCACCTTAGAGCACATGAGAGCACTAGAGCAGGGGGGAGCAGAGTGAGGGGGAGGGAGAGAATCCCAAGCAGGTTCTGCAGATGTTTAACCACTGAGCCACCCAGGTGCCCCTGTTTGTGGGGTTTTTTTTTTTCTTAATCCTGGATTTTCTTCACAAAAGACTTAAGGTAGAGATTTCAAACAAGCCTGTGTCATTCTAACACGCAGTAGGTGGGAGTTGGCGGCTTGTCGGCGCATGAATCACACTCTCCTTGAATCTGGAGCCTTGGGAAGTGACACAGGAAGGCAGTGGGTCTTTGAAGAATTTTCATGCTAATTGAGGAAAGAGGAAAAACAGAAATACAAACGGTAACACAAATAACATATGCTTACGTTATGGCTGTATCTGAAACAAACAACAACAGCACACACACAATCTTGTAGTGATGGAGTAAGTGGGATAAGACAGCCAACCAGGTAGATTTAATCAAAGACCAGTTCATCGAGAGGTGAATCTTGACACTGGGCTTTTGGAGACAACTCAGGTAGACAGCCATACTAGAGGGCACTTACAGACGCTCATCTAAGTAAGCCTCCTGCCTTGGGAAATCCCTTACCGCACTCTCCACTGGGGGCTGGACGTGGCTGTTCAGCCAGATGCCCTGATGGGGTTGTGCTGTTACTGTTGGGTGGACCCCAGCCTGGCATGGGGCTCCCCTGGGGTTATTAACTAACCTCTCCACCACAGAGAGGCCCCGGGAGGGACAAGGAAGGCCAAGTCCACACGCCATGAGCCAGGCCTTCCCCCAAGGCTATTCCTTTCTTAGGACATCTAGACCATTCCGTTTATGGATGGTGAGGTTACCACCAGCACTTTCCCAATTTCCACCATTCTTCTTTCACCCATTTTCTCACCCTTCAGCCTCTCAGCAAACATTTAGTGGGCACCTGCCCTATGGCAAACACCTTTCTAGGTGCTGGGAATATAGCAATAAACACCCTAGTCCAGCTCCTGTCTCCCATGCCAGGAGAGAGTGGGCAAATTCGTCTCTCTCCTCCCTGTCCCCCTCAAACCTCCTTAAGGTTGAAGAAACTGTTTACTTTATCCAGCAAGACGGACCTGCTGCCTCCTTTGGCCTTGGGGAGAATCCACCACAGAAGGCAGTCGGTCCTCATGGTGGTGTGAGGCCACCGTGTGACGGGCTTGGTGGAAGGTCAGAGCCCAGTGGTCAAACTCATAGGCATCTTCAGTGCAGTGGGTAATTGAAAACCAATGTGCCAGGAAGCAAGGATTTCTGAGGCTCTCCTCCATAAATGGCCCATATTGGGTGGACGGGAATCAAATCAAATGAGAACTGACTGCAAAATAGCCCAATGGTCTAGAGCCAGGGAAGGGGGCGGTGGTGAGGGTAGACTCGGTGAGAAGCTTTGGGCATGTCAGTCCGTGCACTAGAACTCGACCTGCGGCAAAGCCCTTCCCAGCCCAGACCAGTGCATTCCCAGGAACGAACATAGCTTTGAAAGGGGTTTGCAGTGGGACCCACAATGAAAACTTTAGAAATATCAACAACAGTAAACCTTCGGGGAGGGAAGCAAAATAAACTGGGTCTGACACTAGGAAGGTCCACAGGCCCTTTAAGGACGAATGAAGAGGGCTTTTGTGCACCTCAGCAAAGACCCATTGTGGGCAACAGAATGGGGACTTTTGTCTTTGCCTGCGTCCCCATGAAATGCTAGTGGCCAGCAAATCACCTCTTCTTTGCTTCTGAACTCCCTCCCTACTCCTTCCAACAACTTAAAGCTTACAGAACGCTTTTTTCTTCTAAAGACTCGAAAACCTTCTAATACCCCACTGGGCACCACTCCACATGGGGAGGTTTTCTGGAACCATTGCCCAGAGTAGGAGGGTGAGGGGCAAGGTGGGCAGAAGGTCCCACTGCGGTGCTGGTCTTCAGCATGCTGTGGTCCCGTCCTTCAGGCCAGGTGAAGGGGACACCTGTGGGCTAGACATTTCTCACTGGGCTCATCTGTGTGGTCCGCTTGCAGGTCTGCAAAAGTGAGGCTTGCCGGAGTCCACTGAGCTCCCTACATTTCTCTCCAACACTTTTTCAACAACACACAGGCCCCCAGAGTCAGAATTTGGGGATGGCAGAGGACTTGAGGGAGGATGGGTAGCCCACTGCTGAGGCTGAGAGGGAGGGAAGCCAAAAAGGTTTGCAGAGAAGGGCCCAGCCCACCCAAGAGTCCAGCCCAGCCAAGCCCAGTCCTGCTCAGGGACAGCCCCATCCAGCCCCGCCCAGGGACAGCCCCTCACAACAGTCCTGGACTTGCAGATCCATCCAGTTCCCACCAGTGCATGTAGGGAATGGTCACTCCCCGTCCCCCTGCCACCTTTCCTGCTTAATCCCTGTTGGATCCCCACTGCTTGGCAGCAGTTTCCTTGATGCCTTTGATGCCTGATATTGCCTTGCTTTGTCCTTCATGTCAGAAATCAAGAGAGATGGCTGGTGCCAGACTCATGACCCTGATGCAGAGGGATGCCCCAAGAAGGCACTGCCAGCCTCTCTCCTGGTATCTTACAGTGCTCGTCTCCATGGATCTGGGTCCCCAGCCACCACTGGCTGTTTTCCTTCTCAGGCTGTGCCATTTGAGAGCGAGGCTCAGCTCTCAGTCGTAGCCAGATTGCCGTGGGGGTGGGCACTCTGCCCAGCTGAGGTCCTGCGTCTGAGCCCAGCAGACCCACCGCTCTCGAGGGAAGCTAATCCTGACCCACCTAGGCTGTGACAACCCTGACTCGGTCTTAGGGGACTGCATTCCATTGAAAAAGCCTCTCTCTGGGTGAAAGGAAATGCTTGTGTCTTTAAGGTCTGTGCCATCCGGAGTGTGGTGACAAAGGCTGTGATGGCCCCAACGCAGACCAGTGCTTGAACTGTGTCCACTTCAGCCTGGGGAGCACCAAGACCAGCAGGTAATGGGCTTATCCTGGAGCCCTTCCGCGATAAGGTGACCCGATTCAAGCTGTTCTCATTCCCCCCGCCCCCCACAGCCTAGTGCCCTGCTTATGAATCCATGCAATCCCCCAAAAAGGAAATCACATTGAGGTTTACTGCTTTGGAATTTCACACATTTTAGTAACTTCTGGTCCTCATCACAAAGTAATTCATGAAATCAGAAGCAGTGGCATTGTGGTATCTGTGCTTCTAAACCATTTTCTCCCCATTTTGGTAAACAAAAATGGGTCACACTGAGCATCCCAAGGCTGACCACTTGGAAACCACAGACAAATGCCATGTTAGAGGCCAGGACTGTTCTGAAAGTCAGCCCTGTGGCCGTGCCCGGAGAGCGCCCAGCCCTGGGTGTCCAGGCAGCGGTGCAGCCACAGGCGGCCATCGGGAGCCGTGGCAGTGGTGCGGCCATGCAGGGCTGCAGGCATGTCTGTGACGGTGTGCTAGAGCTCCCGGAAAGGCCCATGGGCAGCCAGCTGCTGCCTTTACGCACCGTCCAGGGAGTCTAGCTCCCGAAGGGCATCAGCGGTGACGTTCTGCCAGAGCTCAAAATTCCAAAAGTCAAATACCATCATCCAGGGACCGCTGAGACTTGGAAAGGAAAGTATTCCTGGGTTCTTCTCCGAGTCCTGGATCCTCTCCTGGGTACCTAGGAATCTCTCAGCTGTGTTCACCGAGGCAATGGACGTTCATAGTTTACCTTCACCCTGGGGCCTTTGATTCCCTGAGGGTTTTGCTGATCTAGGGGTGCAAAGAGGCAGCTGGGATTTGCTCCCCAGCTAGCTGTCCTGCCTCAGCAGGACCTGGCAGTGCTGCAGGCTCCGAGGGCCGTGCGGGGCTGAGTTGCTGAGCCCTCTGTGGCTCCTGCTCCCACAGGAAGTGCGTGAACACGTGCCCCCTGGGCTACTTTGGGGACACAGCAGCGAGACGCTGTCGCCGATGCTACAAGGGGTGTGAGACCTGCTCGGGCAGGAGCCCAACCCAGTGCCTGTCATGCCGACGCGGGTTCTATCACCACCAGGAGATGAACACCTGTGTGACATTCTGTCCTGCTGGATTTTATGCCGATGAAAGTAAGTGCATGTCTGTGTGCGTAGAAGTGATGAGTCAGCCCTCCAGCCCCCCGCTCTGGTCTGGGGCCCCCTCTTCTGGGAGAATTTTCCCAGGGAATCCAGCACCAGCTATGAGCTGGGTTGTCAAAATTGGGGAAAGCCCATCCTGGGAAGAGCTGCTGAGCTGAAATCAGGATTCATGTTTGGGCAGAAGGTTTTCAGTCCTCCAAAATCCAACAGGAGTCTATTGGCCAGCATTAATTGGGCTGGGAAGATAGGCTAGTCTTGGTGGCACATTTTACAGGTAGTGACCACACCCCTAAGAGGCAGGGGATGCTCTCCTGGTCTTGCAGATGAGGAAACAAAGCTGTGAGGTGGCAAAAGTTCACAACCAGGAATGGCACCAGTGAAACTTGAACTCAGAGCAGCAAAACCAGGTGTCCTGCCATTTAACCAGTTCTGGGAAGGTGGGCAGATGGGTAGGGGGTCTCTGGGGCCCACAACCCAGGCCAGTGTGTCACCAACTCACCTTGCCCAGAAGAGGCAAAAGGTAGGGTCTGGGTTAAATTGATGGAGGATAGTCCTTGAGTTCAAAGAAGCTACTGTTCTGCAGTTGGCGATTTGTGCAGGTCGAAGCCTTCCCACAGAGGCCCTTCTATGCAGGGGGGTCATTGATTCAGCCTGTTACGGCATTACTGTTCCTCCTGTGGGGAAGAAGCCAGAAAATCTTTAAAGACAAATAAAGCCATCGAATAACCAGAATCTCTTTAGAGGAAAAACAAATCGTCTTGTAAGAGGCATTTTACAACCTTCACAAACCACTGCCCTGGGCTGCCAGCCAGACCTGCTTTCAAGGTGGAGGGTCCTTCACCCCTACTCTCCCAAGGCAAGAGTCAGCCACCCTCACTGACCCAGCATCTTCCCTGAACACCCGTGCACACGCACGTGCACTCGTGTGTGTGTGTGTGTGTGTGTGTGTGTGTGTGTGTCTGTCATGCTACACGTGGGGCCCTGAGGACAATGCACAGAAGGCAGCAAGCAGCCCTTAGCTTCCAGGCCCAAAGCAAGGTGGCACTGACAAGGAGCCAGAGGGAAGGACCAGACAGTAACTTAGGGAAAGCACTGGGGAGTCCTGGTGATCCAGCCTTTTCCCAGGAGGTGTGATGGGCATCATGGATTGATGTCTCGGGGCATGTGACTGCCAAATTTCAATAAAGTCCCTTGCAAAGGCCCTAGCGGGACTCTCAGGCCTCTGCAGATCTATCCTGTGTGTGTGTGTGTGTGTGTTTGTGTGTGTGTGTGTGTGTGTGTGTGCGCGCACACACGTATGAAACATACATAAAGTGACTGATTAATCTCAAGCTTGGTCAGCCAGGAACTGGCTCCAGTCCTTGTTGAAATAAACAGAAGCAGACAGTGTCTCCTCTGCCAAGGGCCCCCTCCAAAGCCTTGGATGGTGTAAGCACTTTGAGTCCAGAAATGAGAGGTGAGAGACCTCTGCTCCCACACCTGAGCCTGCTCTGGCTATTTTATCACTTGGTCATCCCTCCTGAAAGCTGACACTGGTGACGAGCTGTGCCAACAACCCTGCTTTGAGTCATCTTTGCCCGGATCCGATTCACCTCTAGTTTTCTCCTTCTCTTCTCCTCATCTCGTTTTTCTCCAGGTCAGAAAAATTGCCTTAAATGCCACCCAAGCTGCAGGAAGTGTGTTGATGAACCAGAGAAATGTACTGTCTGTAAAGAAGGATTCAGGTAAAACCCTCCCTTCAGACCTGAAGAATGGCAAAGGGTTCGTGCAGGTTCTCGGTTTCCTGGCTTACCAAGTTTGGGCAACTCTTTCCTAAAAGCAGAGGCCCAGAGCCTTTCAGGGTAAAGATTCTGAGTCTGTAGAAATCAGAATCCCACTTGGAGACTGATGTTTAAAATAGAAAGTTAGAAGACAGGCAAGGTCTCTACCTTTTATGCAGCACTTGGGGAACTGATTAAAAACAAGAATTGATCCTACCATATAAAGCAGGGCTGACTGCTGGAAAGGTGAGGGTTCTAACGGAGCTCCCGCTTTCAGGCACCGATAATGCCACCTCCTCCTCAGTGTCCCTCCCAGTCCAGGTAAGGGTGGGGGAGGGGCATTGGGAAGCTCAGCCTCCAATGCTCCATCCTCTGCCTTTTCTCTCTTTTTTCCCAGCTCACGTATTTCCTTCCAGCTCTGGGAGCTTGCTCCCTGGGGGTGCTCCTTAGATTCCTGACGTCCCCCTGTCCCACCAAGCTCAGTTCACAACCCTTTTCCTGGGTTAAGGATTTTTATCGGAATATTTTGAAATGTTTGTTTACCCCACTTAATGCAACCAGCTTGCATTTAATGCAAGCAAATACACATTAGCCATTCCTCTAAGTTACTATCTAGAGCTTAGGAAATGTTCTATTCAAAACTACCTTCTTTGAACATTCGTTGCCATAGTCCAGGGACTAGAATCAGGCTCTGTCCTTCCCCTACTCATGCTCTGTTTCTCTCTGTCTCAATAATAAATAAAAACATTTAAAATTTTTTTTAAAAAATTAAAAAAAAAAAAAAGGAATAGTGTCCCAGGCAGAAAATGCCTATCAGGCAGAAGCCACACAGCTGGACGCAGCATTTCCAGCCACAACAAGCATTCAGAGAGACACACAAGCTCCGAAAACATCGTCAGCCATAATCCACAAAAAGCTTCCTTTTATTGCCCAATATCCTTTTAAGCTGTGGCTTCAAATCATCGCTGTCACGTTAAAGCAGTGAGAACAGCCGAGCCGCTGACTCGCAGCCATCCATCTCTTTAGGGGGATAAACGCAGGAAGGGTTCGAGGGGGAATATCAGTTACTGAAGACTTGATTTAACTGCCGGTCTCAGGGGCCCTGGAGCCATGACGCGGAGGAGCCCTGGGTGGGCATCACCCATCGATGGGGACAGGCTTTCCGACCCACTGACCTCTGCCCACCAAACACACGATTCTCCGCATCTTGCAGACACCTCAGTACACTTGCTCCGCGTGTCTAGTGGCAGACAGCTGACCACATGTGCATCAAACACCATAGTCTTGCAAACTGAAGAAATCCTAGTAGCAGAGACACCCTTGTGTGGCGATAGCATTGCAGTGATCCGCCAGTACTTGCTCACTGAGTCCTCAAAACCACCTTACAGTGCGGGAGCCCTGCTTGTCCCAGCAGACAGGGAGGAGACAGGTGTAGAGAGGTTAGCTGGCCTAGGGTCAACGTCGCACAGTCAGGAAGTGCCACAGGCAGGATCCTGGAGCGGGTAGTCCAGCTCCACAGACTAGAATCCACACACTAGGCTGCCTTTGGTGAGTGAGGTGAGGGCAGGGGCCAACCAGGTGAGACAGGAAGGCAGGAACCATGTGAGGCAGGCATTTCAAGGTCATTGTGAAGCAAGGTCATTGTGAAGCACTGAAGGTTTCAAGCAAGGCACAGGCAGCAGTGGGTCCAGCTTTGAAGATGTGTCCTGTGCCTGCCACCCAAGGGCTTGCGCCGGCCAGCCTGCCACCAGGGGTAATCCACACGTGCTCCATTTCTCCTCTTGAGGTTTGGCTTCAAGTTTGTTCAATGTCAATAAAGAGAAGCCATCACAGCCCAAGAGAGAGCCTGAGGACTTGGCCTCCCGCACCAGGACCAAGGCCACGGAGACCTGAGGACGGAGCCTGGGGCTGCTGGTCACTCCGTGCAGAGGCTCTGCTTCCACGGCCACTGCACCTCTTCCTGCTGGCCCTCCAGCTGGCTTCAGGATCCCTTTTCCTGCATTCATTAGCTTGGAACCTCAAGTGACACAAAGAGCGACTTCCTTTGCCTTTCATGAAAGGCGACTGAGGGCAAATTGTAAATTTAAAAAATTTTTTTACATTTATTTATTTTTGAGAGACAGAGCAGAAGCAGGGGAGGGGCAGAGAGAGAAGGAGACACAGAATGAGAAGCAGACTCCAGGCCCTGAGCTGTCAGCACAGAGCCTGACACATGGCTTGAACCCATGACCCATGAGATCATGACCTGAACCAAAATCAGATGCTCAACGGACTGAGCCACCCAGGCGCCCCAAGGGCAAATTGTAATTTAATTAGAATTTTGGAAAGAATATCAAAACATGGCTTTTTTTTTTTTTCAACAGCTTTGCACGGGGCAGCTGCATTCCAGACTGTGAACCGGGCACCTACTTTGATTCCGAGCTGATCAAATGTGGGGAGTGCCATCACAGCTGCCAGACCTGCGTGGGTGAGTTCATAAGCAGCAGAGGCATTGGCTTCGTGACACCAGACACTTGGAACCTGGGTCACTGACTGTAGGCTAACAGTCTTGAAGCTCAGAAAGTCCGTAGGACTTCCAGAACTTCCCTGGGTGTTGCAGCTTTAAATCACAGAGGCTCTTGGGGGTGGGGGGCAACCAGGGGAAGGGGGTGCAGGATTCGTGTTCAGTGGGGAACAGACTTTCAGTTTGGGAAGATGAAAATGTTTTGGAGATAAATGGTGGAGATGGTTGCATGACTGTGAATGTATTTGTTTTTAACTTTTTTAATGTTTATTTTTGAGAGAGACAGAAACAGAGTGCAGATGGGGGAAGGACAGAGAGAGAGAGGGAGACACAGAATCTGAGGCAAACTCCAGGCTGTGAGCTGTCATCACAGAGCCAGACGCGGGGCTTGAACCCACGAACCTTGAGATCATGACCTGAGCTGAAGTCAGATGCTTAACTGACTGAACCACCCAGGTGCCCCTAATATTTATTTATTTTTGAAAGAGAGACACACAGAGCATGAGCAGGGGCAGGACAGAGAGAGAGGGAGACACAGAATCTGAAGCAGGCTCCAGGCTCTGAGCTGTCAGCACAGAGCCTGATGTGGGGCTCCAACTCACGAGCTGAGCTATGAGATCATGACCTGAGCTGAAGTCAGATGCTTAACCGACCGAGCCACCCAGGCACCCCCTGTATTTAATGCCACTGAACCGGAGACTTAAAAATGGGTAATGCAGTCATTTTTATGTGATGTTCCTTTCATCGCAGTTTTAAAAATTCAAAATAACAAAATACCATTAAGACTTCTCTTTGAAAGAGCAGCTGGGCTTTCTGGGATTAGAAGCGCAGCCAGGCAGCGGATGCCGTCGGGCTGCGTAGGAAAGCGAACCCCTCCCGCGGAAGAGGCACTGCCTGAGACACGACGCTGTAAAGGTGCAGAGAGCTGGGGGCTGGTTGTGGTGAAGGGAAGAAGGCGTTTTAAAACACAGCCTTCTTTTCTTTGCACCCATCTTCACTTACTTCGAACATTTTATTCAAAGAGGAAAAGACTTCTATAAACAATTTTATGTGTATTATAATTTCCCACAAAGATGATAGCACAGATGTCTTCCAGGCACGGTTTTTACGCAGCATAGCAGATTATGCGTTCATTTTATTGGGTTTCTGCTGACAGAGTTATCTACCCTAGACATTGAAGTGCATTATGAGATTGCAGGCTCAGATACATTTCAGGACAGTCTCCTCCTGACTCATCTTCCCTGCCCAGCACCTGACAGGGACAGCGCAGCCCTCCCCATACGGCCGTGTGAGCCCCATGTGGGCCTCCACCGTGCTTTCCGGGAACGGACGTGCCAGAGAAAGGGGCTGTGGCCAAGCCCGGTGCCCCCGAATCCTGCAAGAGATGTGCCTTCCCAGGACCTGTCCCTCCTGGGACAGACCCCAAAGGAGCAACTGTTCAACATTTGGAAGCCTTCTCCACCACTGACAGCTAAGCTCTTTTTTCTAGCCACTTCCCAGGTTATTTTTTCACCGTCATTTTTATTCTTTGTTTCTTTGGTTCCTTGTTTAGCCCAGGTTGATTAAGGAACATCATTGATGTTCCTTATTTAAATTTCATAGCTACCTGAATCCATAAAATTCAGGAATGTGCCTTTACAACACTTGATTTCAGTAATTCCTTTTACTTTTCTTCCTCCGCGTCCCCCAAACTGCCTGTTGGCAAACAGCTTTATGGAGTTGCTCTCTGGTTTTTCTCCTCTCATCCCAGTGACTTTTCTGTCACTTCGGGCATGTCAGTCAACGGAGTTTGAGGCCGTCGTGGCGGGGGTGCAGGGGTGCGGGGGTGACTTCCTTCCTCCATGTGCCTGCCTGCCTGTTCTTTCTAAGTTCCTGAGACGCAGGCCCACACCGCCCGGCAGCTGCTGGGGAGAGGACCCTGTTTCTCTGCTCTGAGCTGCCTGGAGGTGTTTTTGTTCCCTGTCAAATTGAGTCTGTGTCAGAAATAGCTGTTCTCAGCTGCCAGCTCCCCACGCCCTTGAGGCCCAGGCCCACCTCGCCTTCTCGTCCCTGCTGCCACTCAGTGGTGGGCCCTCACCAGGACATGGGCCCGGGCATGGTCATGGGCAAGGTCGTGGTCAGGCACAAGTGCAGGGTGAGGCATGGTGGCCTCTGTCCCCACCCTGGGCTGGCAGTGCCTCAGGGCATTTGATGGGAACAGGCCTCTTGCTCATTCCCGGTCTAGACACCCAGAGTCTTGGCACAGAGGACGTGACCCGCTGGGGTTGCCTGACAGCTGTGAGTTGGTGCAGGGGACCTGTGGGACAGGGAGGTGCCTGGCTTAACTTGTGCCCGGCTGGGACATGACACACTGGTCAAGGGTACAAACAGGAGTGAGTGTTCTTTCACACCACAGAAGCTCCTCAGGCATTAAGGACCCTAATGGCTGAGGCAGGACAATGTGGGTCACAGGGTTCAGCAGGGGAAGCCCGAGGGGGGACACCCAGAGAGACCACACAGTTCTGGAGGCCCAGGGACTTCCAAAGGCCAAGTGGCCAATGCCAAATGCTCCCTGGAGATACATAATGGAGGGGTGATGAAAGCACAAGACCAGTCTTCCGTCTGGAATGACATAAGCTGGACAGAAACCCTATACGTTCATGGGGCATTGCAGCGAAGGAGGGCGGACACCCCATGTGGCAACTACAAGTGGGTGGGCCGTTGCTCGTTACGGAGACCTGGTGGCCCCAAAGGGTTCCTGGTTCTGTCTCCCACTCACAGTCCTGAAAGAGCTCAGAGTTTCCATCCAGGCTGCAAGCTGTGGTTCTGAGAGATGGAACCAGCTGCCAGAGCATCAAGCCTTCGGGCTGGTGGAACCACCCTGCAGACCTCTGTCTGCAAGGGGTTCCCTTGACAAGGCCAGGAGCCCCCCTCTTAGTCCGGACGCTACCCCGGGAGGAGGGCCAGATATGACTGCCTTAGCTGCCAGGCCTCCATCTAAGACCACAGTGAAATTAAAGGAAGACGTGTAACAAGGGACTGTGATGACCAGAAGCATCTGCATGACTCTTCCCCATGTTCGACCCCCTAAACTATTAGCCAATGGCCACCTCCCTGCCTCTCTCAATGTCCCATCAGGTGCTCCTCAGGGACATTTGGCACAGAGTAGGCTCCAGCCTACTTGTGGTTCAGTGGATGACTGAACAGATGGACAGGCACACAGGGGGACTCATGGACAGGTGGAGAGGCGGACTGCATGGTTTCTTCATTCTAGACCGAAGTCTGCTGCAGACTTATGAGCCCACTTGGCTGAACTGAATTTCTCTCTCCTGCCTCTGCCTCTTGGTCCTTCATTCCGAGCTTTTGTCTCTTTGGGTCTCCATTCCCCATTCCCTAAGCCCTTAGTTGTTTGCTCTCTGTGGTTGAAAATGTCCTGGTTGTCCACACCAAGTACCTGTCGCCACCATCCTCCTAAAAATCTCTCCCTTCACTTTTCCCACATCTTACATGCCACTCTGTCCAAAAGAAATATGCAAACCACAAATGGGAGCCGCTGAACCAATTTTAAATTTCCTAGAGAAACAGGCAAAAATAGGTATAATAACATCTTATTTAACCCACTGTATCTAAAATACTCTCATCTCAACATATAATCAACATAAAAAAATGAACAAGCACTTTCTTATTCTGTTTTTATGCAAAGTGTTTGGAATCCAGTATTTTGCACTTGCAGTATGCCTCAGTTTGGTCCAGCCACATTTCAAGCACTCCAAGCCACACGTGGCTGCCTCTGGCAAAAAGGAGTGGGACCAAGGCCCGTTGGCCAGGAAGTATTTGGAATCGGGGCCATCAAACAAGGCACAAGCAGGGGGAGGTGTGGTGAGCCTGGCTCATGCCTCCGTGTCCCTCCCTATGAAATGAGGATGCGGGCGGGGATGGCCTGGTGCAGGCACAGGGTGGGCACCTGGGAAACCTGGCTGTGGTGGTGGACATGGGGCATCCGAGCAACATCACAGATCCTCAGGGCACCGTGGCAGGCCTGGGACGTGGTGACAGGCAGGCGGTCCCTGACATCTGCCTCTGTCGCTGTACTCCTCAGGGCCCAGCAGAGAAGAATGTATTCACTGTGCAGCAAACTTCCACTTCCAAGACTGGAAATGTGTGCCAGCCTGTGGCGAAGGTTTCTACCCAGAGGAGATGCCAGGCTTGCCCCACAAAGTGTGCCGAAGGTACTCGACCCTATCAGTCTTCCTGCCTCAGACCAAGATCGCTGGGGGGTGGGGGTTGCCTGGGCCTGCAAGGGAGGAGCCGGAGGGCCAAGTGCAGTGGCCTCTTCCCTGGCGCTGGGGGACGGTGCCACATCACGCCACTGCAGAGGGTATGGGAGGTATGGTGGGGGCACCGGAGCCCATTTACAGAGGTGGGGCCCCTGCGGTTGGCGATTGCCAAGGTCACAAGTTCGTTGGCGGCTTTCATTCCTTGGTTCATTTAGCAAGTACCTGTTGCGTGCCAGGCACTGTGTAGCTGGGAGGGGGCAGGAAGCAGGATAACAAGGTGTCTGCCTGGTGGTACTCCCATCCCCATAGCGACACCACAGGAGCAACCCCCTGCAGCCCAGGATGCGCCCACACTGGTGGTAACGAAGGAATCCATGTGTTGGGGATTTTTCATTATAAATGAGAAAATTTAGGTCCAGACAATGTCCTTATTCTAAAACCATTTCCCATGCAGTCAGGGAACATATCACTGTATCCCTTCTCATTCTCCTGGTATATCCGCATCGTGTGCCATTCTTATCCGGTGGCTTCCAACCCAGTCGTGTTCCTTCTCTTTGTCGTTGGACATGGGCAGTGAAAGAGCGAGCCGTTTGCTTGGGCGTCCCCTTGCCTTGCTGCTGAACAGTTACTGCCTTACGTCAGGCCTTCATAACCTAGATCCCAGGACAGGCAGGGGAGAGCGATAATGAGGTGCTGGAAGGTGGCCTTGATGATGATGATGGAGGGGCGGGGTGAGGGAGGGGCCTTCCTTCTGAAACAGATTCAAAACATGGGAGCCCCAGAGGCCCCTGTTAGAGCAGCGCTGGTCAGGGCAGCCTTGTCCTCCAGCGCCCAGCTGGGGACCCACAGTGGGGTTCACTCCCCAAGCTGGGTTTGAGAACTGCTCTGGGTTCTAATCTATTCTCAGAAAGCAAAACCAGAAAACCCCACAGTCAGCCAATGAGAGACCACCAAATCCTTGCCCTTTTTTTGATTCACAAAAGAAGGTCCCCTTGGGGGGTTATGTATCTGTGCAGGAGTCAGCCCCCTCTTTTGAGCTGATT